>OY253753.1:19425727-19655727 GCA_958009045.1 Oxytorus armatus
GAAAGAAACAGAGGGTTCGGGCGATGTGCATCGGGATAAATGGAGGTATGCGAGAAAAGTGGAAAGGTGGAAGCCTGTGGATGAGGAGAAGAGAGTCGGAGATACTTGGGGTGTGGTGCGTCGGTATGCCTGCAGATGCGGAGAAAGCGTATAGAGCAGTGAAACGGGAAAAGCTCCGTAGCTGCTACCGTTGAAAAATGTATCCTGCGGCGTTGCATCTCCCAGCATTTCACCTCAGTCTCCTCCATCTCTTTCTCTATGCCATTCGTTCGCGGCATATATATATATATATATGTATATGTAGTCCTTGAAAGTTTTGCACTCCCTGGGCGTCGAGGGGTAGAAAGCACCGGAGCAGAGAAGCAGACTGCTTAGCTTGCGCGTATACGAAAGACACCCCACTCACTCAGGCTCGTGACATGCCCTAATCCTTCTATAGTCACGCTTCCCTGAATCCTCTTATGCGTATCTCTTTATGCTTTTCTCATACCTTTTCCGTTGTCCCGTTCTGCGGCCATTCTCCCACGACGGCCTTCTTTTCGTCTCGCAACTCGCATTTCTATTTTCCTCTCGTTTCTCCCGGTTAACCGGAAGTTCCGCGGAAATGTCGAACAGGTAATGCAAATGGGTAATTGCTTCCCCCACAGTTTCAAAGTTTCCTCTACGCCACAAAGACGACAAATTAATCAGAGTATTTTCCCATAGAAATAACTTATAAACGGGGCAACTTCTGGTCGATGCGTTTTAGGCTACTTCTTAGCGGCATTCCGAGAAGTTACCGTTGCATTAATCTTTCTACCGGCTGTATTTTTTTCAGGTAGTAGTTCGGTAACTTAAGCCGATTTTCATGTCTTTTTTGGAGGGCGTTTTTTTTGTTGGAAAATAAAAATGAATCGTTTTGGATATTTAGGATGTTTTTATTTACATATTGAAGATACAAAAAAAAAATTTTTTGAAAAAATTTAATAGTTTATTATGATTATTATTATTGATCGAAGTTGGCACCTTGAAAAAAAGCGCATGGGTGGCCCCGGTGATTTTGGCTCTTGATGTTATCTGAAATAAAAAATTCTTGATAATTCTTAATCTATAGATGTGTCATTCTGGTCGGAACTACTGAAGTTAAATTTCATGGATAAATAATAAAATGGCGGACTTTGGAAAAAAGTTTTTTATTCCAAAGCCATTTTTTTGCCATTTTGTTATTTATCCATGAAATTTAACTTTAGTAGTTCCGACCAGAATGACATGTCTATAGATTAAGAATTATCAAGAACTTTTTATTTCAGATAACATCAAGAACCAAAATCACCGGGGCCACCCACGCGCTTTTTTTTCGAGGTGCCAACTTCGATCATTAATAATAATTATAATAAGCTATTAATTTTTTTCCAAAAAAATTTTTTAAATTCTGGATAATTCTTAATCTATAGACATGTAATTCTGGTCGGAACTACTGAAGTTAAATTTCATGGATAAATAACACAATGGCGGACTTTGGAAAAAAAAAAATTTAACTTCAGTAGCTCCGACCAGAAAAAAAAACTTTTTTCCAAATCCGCCATTTTGTTATTTATCCATGGAATTCAACTTCAGTACTTCCGACCAGAATGACATGTCTATAGATTAAGAATTGTCACGAATTTTTGACTTCAGATAACATCAAGAGCCAAAATCACCGGGGCCACCCACGCGCTTTTTTTTCGAGGTGCCAACTTCGATCAATAATAATAATAATAATAAACTATTGAATTTTTTCAAAACATTTTTTTTTGTATCTTTAATATGTAAATAAAAACATCCTAAATATCCAAAACGATTCATTTTTATTTTCCTACAAAAAAACGCCCTCCAAAAAAGACATGAAAATCGGCTTAAGTTACCAGAATACTACCTTAAACTATTATAACGGTTTCTTTGATACAGCGACAGCGTCTTTCGATGCGTTTGTTTGTAAAATTTCTTTGTTTATTCTGCAAATGTAAAATTCATTATCGGAGCATTGATTTTCGTGCGATGTCGAATGGTTAATCCAATTAGAGGGGAAATTGGGTTAGACGGTTCAAAAAATCGATTTTTTTTTATTTCATAAATTGTTAGTAAAACTATTGAAAAACATGTTCCCAAAATTTTAAATGAAAATTCCGACTCGTTCTATTGTTATAAACCATTAAAGTGAGTAGCTCTCTTTCAGGCCCCGAGCGCGCCAAACGCGATTTTCTGAAAACGACTTTTTTTGAACTTGCGTACACGCTAGTTTGAAAAGTTTTCAATCAATCGTTTTGAAAATTGGCAGTCACTTTCTTCATAGTATTGCGCTCTATATAAACCTAAAATCGGAATATTATCAT
Organism: Oxytorus armatus; assembly: GCA_958009045.1. Classification (NCBI taxonomy): domain Eukaryota; kingdom Metazoa; phylum Arthropoda; class Insecta; order Hymenoptera; family Ichneumonidae; genus Oxytorus; species Oxytorus armatus. The sequence goes on from OY253753.1 coordinate 19,428,079, forward strand.
TATTTACAATAATATTTTTTTTGCAAATAAAGTTGGAAAAAATGACAAAAAATCATGCTTTTTCGTTTTGACCCCTGTGAAAAATTCAATTTACTATTTTTTTTAAAGCATTTAGGTTCATATGGAAGAGAGACATATAATAAAAGTAAATTCCAACCTCGTTTGATTTCAGATGAAAATTGCGGCTTCCAGAATGTACGCAAAATGCTCAGGCTGATTGTGACCTGCAATATGGGGTCGCTAATATCCCCGGTGTTTTTCAAGAAAATTCTTCGAAAATTTTTTAGTATATACTTAAATATATGTATAAAATATTCTCAAAGTTTCAATAAATTATATTCATTTTTTATACTATAAAAAAATTCATGAAAATACATAATCTACAAACTGAAAACATCACATTGAGATTTCGACGATCACAGACGCAAATTTGATTTATACGTCGGATACACGAGACTGAAATTATAGTAATTTTAGTCGCACCGCTGGATAAGTTTATTCGCAAGATATCAGTATCAAAGACACTGAATCAAATATTTTAGCCTGAACTTTTTACTTCTATCGCGTCTACATTTTATTTCGTCATGCAGAAAGATTCGTCTGTACGACGCTAATAGTGTCCATATCAAAATTGTAAGGAGGATAGGTCTTCGATCGTGAAAATACATGTATAAGAGGTAGTAAATTTTATTTGCCCATTAATTCCGTTTATTTAATAAGACAGAAATAAAGAAGAAAGAAATATGCGAAAGGAACAGGCAATGAGGATTTGCCGATCACCTGGAATATCTCCGTTTGTATTTTCTTTAGTGAAATTCTCGGAAAAGAATAAGTTGCCCTCGTTTGTTTCTCGGAATGTATACTATTATCGGTTTTTCTACCGTCTCGTCAGGAGAATTACCAGGACGATCATTACGCGATGAAGATCTGTGTATTATTCTTTTTGTAACACAATAACTGCATTTATAATGTGAAAAATCTTGAAATCGACAATGCCCGTGGATCGAGTTCAAAAGAATCACAACTTTACGTCTATTGAATTCTTATCTCCCTACCTGAACCGATAATTATGACATATCGGCAAATTTTTATATTTTTATAACGGAGTGTAAGGTGAGCTAGGAATAAATGTTCTCTATAAAGACGGACCATTTTTGTTAATTCAGCAGGGAATGGCTGAGGGCTCGCTGATGTAAATAACGGTAATTGTTAAATTAATATGTGCACTGGTGTCAACGGACACGACGGTGATTTTATTCGTCAAACGTAAAGTTGGGCTAACCCGATTATTTTCAGTTTTGATTTCTGATAAGCGCGGATGCGAGACCTTTTTACCAGCAATCTTAAATAAAACGACAAAATATCGCTCTCTCGCACATCTCTCAACTAATTATTCATTACTTTGACTCGAACTGCGAACCAACAAACTCTTTTCGAGACTATTTATCTGCACCAGCGTTCGAGCACTACCCTCATTTATCCCGTCACGAATGACTCGTTTATTAAATATTAAATCGAAATAATTTAATATAATACTTTTGACTGAGGCAACAACAAAGTTCCAATGTTTGTCGCGCAAATGAAGGGTCAATCACCTTCAAGGCGAATGCTCTACGCTTAAGGGGGGAAATAGGGTTGGACGGTTAAAAAAATCGATTTTTTTTTATTTCTAAAATTGTTAGTAAAACTATTGACAAATATGTTCCCAAAATTTTAAATCAAAATTCCGACTCGTTCCATTGTTATAAGCCATTGAGGGGGAAAATAGGGTTAGGACAGCGTTTTCTCAATAATTTTCATGAATTTTTTTATAGTATAAAAAATGAATATAATTTATTGAAACTTTGAGAATATTTTATACATATATTTAAGTATATACTATAAAATTTTTAGACATATATTTAAGTATATACTATAAAATATTAGCGACCCCATATTGCTTGTTTTTCTTGGTACTATTTTTTTCAAACGCGTTTTTCTGAAAACAACTTTTTTTGAATTTGCGTACACGCTAGTTTGAAAAGTTTTCAACCAATCGTTTTGAAAATTGGCAGTTACTTTCTTCATAGTATTGCACTCTATATGAACCTAAAATCGGAATATTATTTAAAATTATTTTTTTTTTGCAAATAAAGTTGTAAAAAATGGCAAAAAATCATGCTTTTTTGTTTTGACCCCTATAAATAATTCAATCTTCTATTTTTTTGATAGCATTTAGGTTCATATAGAGGAGAGACATATAATAAAAGTAAAGTCCAACCTCGTTTGATTTCAAATGAAAATTGCGGCTTCTAGAATGTACGCAAAATGCTGAGTCTGATTGTGACCTGCGATATGGGGTCGCTAATATCCCCGGTGTTTTTCAAGAAAATTCTTAAAAAATTTTATAGTATATACTTAAATATATGTATAAAATATTCTCAAAGTTTTAATAAATTATATTCATTTTTTATACTATAAAAAAATTCATGAAAATCATTGAGCAAACGCTGTCCTAACCCTATTTCGCCCCTTAAAATTAGGAAAAAAAACAACTTACATTAATTTATATTGCGAAAAAAAAAGAATCGAAATTTCCAAACGAGAAATTTGATCGAAACTTTCAATTCGAATCTGAATATTTGTTTGCACCATCGTGAAAGCATTATCAACAATCGCTCGTTTGCAATTTTCGATACGATAATTGTTTCCGGCACATGGAATATGGAAATAAAACATGAAGGTTTCTCTTAATTCGCGAATTTTTCGAAAAGTCAATATTTCACGATTACGCGTAAAAATAACATTAATAATAGAATTTTTTATCAATGTTTATAAAACATAACGAAGATAAAAAATTAAATTGTTCAGAAGCTACGTGTTCCATAAAATAACGTTCGTTAGGTACGATTTCAATAGAAATGAAAAATATTTTAAAAAATCCTTTATCGATGCGGAACCAATAGCGAGGCTTCGGGGACGTCTTAGTATTGGCCAATACTAGGATGGGCGTCCGTTTATAGTTGTGTGCTACGTTTGCACGCCAACTACCGAGCGGGAGGAAGTTTTTTCTGAGTTTCCGACGGGCAATACAACTGAAACTCGATGAAACGTAGTCGCTTGTACAGGCCAGGTTTACCGCGGTTTCCCTGTACCCTCGTGCAATATTTCATACCGCAGGGCATTAGGAAAAAGTGGCTAGGAACAAGAAAATGAAAATGAACGAGAAATGGCATCGTACAAATCTAATATACGATATTGATGACCTAGAAATAAAATTACATTAAATATAAACTTATTTCTACCGACAACAGTGGAAGCGATCGCCCAAGTTAGCTACTTTGGCCGCGGTAAATATTTGGATGTGTGACCGCTCAGCCGTGCACCGGCTGGCTCGCTGATTGTCGAGGAGGAGGCAGTTTGTCTGACCTTCCGATGGTAACACAACCGAAACTCACTCAAAACAAATCCGTCTATATCGACACAGGATTTCCGCACTTTCCCTATGCCCCAAAAGTTAACTCGGCGAAGTGCGGGTAAGGAGTGATAGAGGAAAAAATGGGAAATGGAATTGAAAAGCGTCATACGTAAAAACTCGAAAGGGTATACGTTCGAAAAAATAAAAATAAAAATATAAACTACTTTCTATACATATATATAAATCACATGAAGTATGCATAGAATCTAAAAGCTGAAATGGACGATAAAACGGGTGATATTATGATTTCACGAAATATTTCAATGCAATAAAAGTGCATTCTCGGTTGCATCGATCGTATTCGCGAGAGCGTATCTTGAAAAACATGAAGAAGACAAAAGTTTTGAGAAGGGGTAAAAAGACAAGAGGGTTGAAAATGGTTCGCGCGGCAGAGAGTTTGAGGGAAAGGAAGAGGATGCGAGCGAGAGGCTCTGGTAGAAACGGAGCCGAGGCATCCGCGCTCGCGAGGCCCGATTTCTATAATTGCAGAATGGATGGTTGACGCTTTTCCTCGCTTCTGTCCCTTCCCTCTCCGCGCTTCCTTCGACGGAGTTTTCCCGGGCGAACTTAATTCCATACCGACTACTTACAACGAGAGCCGAGACGGTGGTTGAGGCAGGGGGTGAAAACGGTGAAAACGGTGACTCACGCGCGTAATCGCTGGTGAAGAGCAAAACGAGTCTACGATCGTGTTTGTGCTGTTCCAAACAGCAGACGCTATTCTATAACATTCAGAAATACCATTTACCGAACAATGGCGAAACGCTAAAATAGCAAGGAAAAAGCAACGCGACTACGAACAGGCAGGAAGCTCTTCCTTCGACGCTCGAGCACACACATATCTACGTGTACCACAAAAAAAAATGGGATAGGTATTCTTGTACGCGAAAGATTGTCGTTGGAAAATAATAAAAATGAACAAAAAGCGAAGGAAGATGTGTAAACGTCGTGAAACGAGGAAAAATGATCGAGATGGTTTCTCGATCGTAATCTGTGAAGAACAAAAAGCCTGATACCCACCGATATACGTATATTCATTGATCTTTTCGTATCTATTATTACAACGCCAGGAATTTTGTTATACTACAAAATATCAACGTGAAATTGTCAAAGATGACGGCGTGAGTTGTGCAAAAGCATATTCCCGGCTTTGCACAGTGAGCAAAAAGGCAGAAATCGTGGCCAAAATACAAAAAGTGCTCCAATCGCGGTGAAGTATGGTATTGGGGGGTTTTCGGGGTCGCTGATTCCGAATCCGTACTCAAAATTCAGAAATTCAAAATGGCGGATCGAATATAGCGGGCGAAAATACTAAAAATGATTCGATTGTGCTGAAATTTGGTACTAACAAGTTTTGGGGATCGCTGATTCCGAATCCGTACTCAAAATTCAGAAATTCAAAATGGCGGATCGAATATGGCGAGCGAAAATACTAAAAATGATTCGATTGTGCTGAAATTTGGTACTAATAAGTTTTCGGGGTCGCTGATTCCGTATCAGTGCTCAAAATTCAGAAATTCATAATAGCGGATCCAATATGGTGTGCTAAAATGCTAAAAATGCCTCGATTTGAAATTTTGAACCAATACATACGTTCGTGGCTGAATCTAGCCAGCACCCATTTAAGGACCCAAATCTATCCTTTCTCCTTTTCGCTAATTCCCATTTCTTTTTTCGTTTACTTATGAGAGCGCTTACAATTTTTTTCAATTTTTTTAGCGATTCATCCTCGACGTCACCTATATTTATATTGAATTTTTTTCAGAATGTAACTCACAGCCACAACTGTATGTTTTTCGCTACATTTATTTAATAATTGTTGGACAATTTCTCGTTTAGTAAATTTGTAATCCATGGTTTCAAATGATACTAATGTGTGAGCACAAGTCAGTGTTCTCACTTTTGAGATATTATAGTGTAAGAGGATGGCTTCCTTCTTAATGAAACACAGACAAGACTAATTAAAAGTACGTCTTTATTCCATAACGTTCAATTCACAACTCACAAACCTCATTTCAAAGCATTTGAAGCACTTTTAGTATCTTGGACATTTTTTCGGTTTTCTGGTCCGTACTCTGTGTAAAGATTAATATTAAGAGTTCAGATGAAAAGTTGCAAAAAGTAGCAAAGTATGATGAGGAGCTGCAAAGGACGAAAAGTCTTACTGAAAGATAACCGTGTTCCAAATCATGTTTAATTTTCCGTAATTTCAATTTTTTTTTTCTCATACCTACGACCTAGTAAGGATAAAAAGCATATCCCACATTTAGATTTGCAAAATTCGTTGAAATTTATCATGTTTATGACATAATGAACCATCGCATTCTTTACGCAATTTGTTTTCATTCAACTACTTATTGTAAGAACATTTGAACCTTAATAGCCACAATATTTTCTCTATATGTGCTCTGACGTATTAATGTGTAAAAAATTATGATTTCGTGTGAAAATTATGAAGTTGGTTTTTGGGCACGATTTCTACCTTTTTGCGCACTGTGCTTTGCCACGAATTGATAAAAGTTACAGCTTCTATGTACTTGTACATCATCTGTATAATTCATTTTCATCCACATCTTTCGTGCAATTTCTTCCTTTTTTAACTCCACTTCGCATTCTTTTAACTTTCACGATAATGCGAAGAAGAGTTAGTAACGGAAAATGTAAATAATTCAACTTTTTCAGAATCACCGACGGTAGTGGCCGCGCGTTCTCCAACGTTAAGGTAGTAGTCCGGTAACTTAAGCCGATTTTCATGTCTTTTTTGGAGGGCGTTTTTTTGTACGAAAATAAAAATGAATCGTTTTGGATATTTAGGATGTTTTTACTTACATATTAAAGATACAAAAAAAAAATTAGTTGAAAAAATTTAATAGTTTATTATTATTATTATTATTGATCGAAGTTGGCACCTCGAAAAAAAACGCGCGTGGGTGGCCACGGTGATTTTGGCTCCTGATGTTATCTGAAATAAAAAATTCTTGATAATTCTTAATCTATAGACATGTCATTCTGGTCGGAACTACTGAAGTTAAATTTCATGGATAAATAGCGAAATGGAAAAGGACGTTTTTTTCCAAAGTCCGCCATTTTGTTATTTATCCATGAAATTTAACTTCAGTAGTTCCGACCAGAATGACATGTCTACAGATTAAGAATTATCAAGAATTTTTTATTTAAGATAACATCAAGAGCCAAAATCACCGGGGCCACCCACGCGCTTTTTTTTCGAAGTGCCAACTTCGATCAATAATAATAATAATAATAATAATAAACTATTAAATTTTTTCAAACAAATTTTTTTCTGTATCTTCAATATGTAAATAAAAACATCCTAAATATCCAAAACGATTCATTTTTATTCTCCTACAAAAAAAAACGCCCTCCAAAAAAGGCATGAAAATCGGCTTGAGGCTGTCGTCTGGTCTAGAGCGAGATTTTTGACGTCATTTCTAATGTGCAATAACGTTTAAACCGTTGAAGTTGCCTTGATGAAAATGTACACGTGCATTTATTGATCCTTAGAGAATACTTGTACATTAAAAAAAAAAATTATTTTAAATATTTTCATGTAGTTTTTTGCCTTGATGCAACATGGTGCGCCGAAATCGGCGCCCACTCTGGACCATGTTGTATGCATCTGAAAAAAAAAAAATATACATATTCTCAATCTGTATGAGTATTCTGAGCACTGGTAGCAGAATTGGTACTTAAAAAAAATTTTTGACAAAATGGCGGCCCGTTGAACTTTCATTAATGAAATTTCATACATTTTTGGGTATTCGACGAGTTATAAAATGTAATAAAATAATGTAATAAGATTTTTTTAAGTACCAATTATGCTACCAGTGCTCAGAATACTCATACAGATTGAGAATATATATATATTTTTTTTTTCAGATGCATACAACATCGTTCAGAGTGGGGGGCGATTTCGGGGCATCATGTTGCAACAAGGCAAAAAACTAAATGAAAATATTTAAAATAATTTTTTTGTTTTAATGTACAGGTATTCTCTAAGGATGAATAAATGCACGTGTAAATTTTCATCAAGACAACTTCAACGGTTTAAACGTTATTGCACATTAGAAATGACGTCAAAAATCTCGCTCTAGACCAGACGACGGCCTTGAGTTACCAGACTACTACCTTAAGTAGTAATGTCCGCGATATCGGTACTCGAACGGATCATCCCTTAACGTTTCAGCGGCTCGCACGACGACTACCGAGTTTCCGATGGTAACACAACCGAAGCTCGGGTAAAATATAACCGCCCGTGACGGCGAGGTATTCAGGAATTTCCCTGTGCCCACGTGCACGTGCGACGCGATAATACGTTAGAAAAGAGTGGCTGCGAACAACATTCCGGGCGGATCTCGAGGAAACGGAATGGGAACAAAGGGGAAGGGATGTAAAAACCTGAAAAAGTATACGATGGAAACGATAATAATGAAGAAATTAAATTTAATAAAAATTTTCTCAGAGTTCAGTGACACTCGGAACACGTAGAAAATCTCATAGCTCCGAAGGATTCATCGATGGAGACAATGAGATTTTCCGTTTGCCCTCGATATGTTAAATAACTCCGCGAAACATGCCCCGAAAAAACTATCCTCCGTTTCTGTCGTACTCGCGCCACGTTTTACATACGCTTCAATAGAAATAAATATTATAAATTGTTGAGAATTAATTATAAACCGCACGAGGAGATTTAAATTATACATGAGAATGTAACGAGACCGAACGTTTTCGATCGTCGAGGCACACGATCGGTATGTACGCTAACTAATAAAAACTCCGTGACACAGTGGGCTGTTATGGATGTATATGCACGATACGGCATCGATAACCCACTTGACGCGTGATGTACCGTGACGAAGGGATTATAACGCGCGCGGCAATACACCGATAAGGATTCTCGCGCTGCATAGTTTCACGAACCACATACTATCCGACTATGTTCAGTACTATAGATATGCATTAGGGCGATTTTTTTTTCAGTACCTACCCGAAATTTTGTTGGATATGTCGAAAAATAAATTCCCTAAAAATTACAGCCGTTAATATTAAGGGTGAACACTACTGTGACCCCTGTTTTTTTTCACATTTTTCAAGAATTTTTTTTTGTGGGAAAAAAAAGAGATATTCGAAAAATGTTTTTGGGTTTTGTTTTTTGTTTATTCATGTATCAAAAAACATTTTTTTCACATTTTTCACGCCGCATGGTGGCGCTGGGGAAGCTCTCGCGTCAGGTGCTGTCATTTCCGCGGCACGCAGCAGAACTCTCTTCAACATCGATCTGAAAAAAAATACCGAGTGTTTTCGTTAATAATATGATATTTTGAAGAGAAGTACATAGGCATTTGGAAAAATATTGTTTTAAAAAAAATAGGCACACCTTTGAAATTAACTTTAATTTCAAAGGCGTGCCAATTTTTTTTAAAACAATATTTTTAAAGTACATAGGCATTTGGAAAAATATTGTTTTAAAAAAAATAGGCACGCCTTTGAAATTAACTTTAATTTCAAAGGCGTGCCAATTTTTTTTAAAACAATATCTTTCCAAATGCCTATGTACTTCTCTTCAAAATATCATATTATTAACGAAAACACTCGGTATTTTTTTTCAGATCGACGTTGAAGAGAGTTCTGCTGCGTGCCGCGGAAATGACAGCACCTGACGCGAGAGTTTCCCCAGCGCCACCATGCGGCATGAAAAATGTGAAAAAAATGTTTTTTGATACATTAATAAACAAGGAACAAAACCCAAAAATTTTTTTCGAATATCTCTTTTTTTCCCACAAAAAAAATTCTTGAAAAATGTGAAAAAAAACAGGGGGTCACAGTGGTGTTCTCCCTTAATATTAATTCTAAGTACTCTCCCAAAGCGTGAGACAATTTTCCATCTAAAATACACGTAAATCGATTTTTTTTTTTTTTTTTCAAATTTCTATAACTCAGCCGCATTTTATGCTATCATATTGTTCTTGGTTTCGATTTACTCGGAATAAAACAATCTAAAAAAGTGCCTTTTGCGGCGAGAGTGTAAATTGTACTGGTGAGGTGGTACGGGTCACTGAAGTTGATTTTTACCCAAAATTCTCGTTTTTTTGCTGTTATCTCCGAAACAATTAACTTTACGAAAAAAATGTAAATGAAAAATTTGTTGGAAATTTAATTTCCCAGAAAAAACGTCCTATCGACCTAATTGCTTAGATTAATATTTCTTGAGATATTGAACTTTATTTTTTTACATTTTTTTTATTATTTAATATTTCATATTTTATAAATTATATACTACTCATAAGTTAATGTTCAATATCACAAGAAATATACGAAAAATAAATTGCAGGTATTCGACGTCAAACTCCTGTTTTGACCATAATGATCGACTTTTGGAATAAATGATGACAGTTTTTTTGCTAATTACCTGATAAATATTAGATTCACGAGAATTTCACAACATACCTTTTTTGTAGAGCATTATATTTCCAACAAAAGCGTTATATAAAATTCTTTTATCATAAATAGCTTTGAAATAATAAACAATTTTCTCAACAAAATTTTGAATGCATGCATTTTTTCATATAAAAATTCGACAGCTCGGTGGGGTGGGTTAGAATTATTGGACAAAGTTCCGCTTGCGCCCAATTTTTTTTCTAGATATGTTGATCACTTTTGAGGAACAATACCAAAGAATTTCCAACATCACCAAATTAAGAACCACCCTAGTGTACAGTTGGAATCCGTAGAACCGCGGTCCTGCCGATCCGTGATGAGGCTAACGTTTCCATCGATATATTATAAAATGTGTAAATGATCGACGGTAGTGGGGCGGGTTCCCGTATTGAACGGTATTGGTGGTGGTCGGTACCGGGATGGGTGAGTTTCTGAAACTGCGATAAAATGTAGCCGCCTAGATCGGCCAGGTTTTCCGCAGTTTCCCCGTGGACCTTCGCGCAAATGCGATGGTACATTGGAAGAGAGTGACTCCGGACCGAAGACAGAGGAAAGAAAACGTAAAGAGTTCAAAGGACATATACGATGGGAACGATAATAATCAATAATATAAACGGAGCAAATATAAGCGACGGAGTTGGACCCTCGTTGCGCAAAGCGCCCGTGCATAGCAGTTTTAAAAAACCGGAGAAACACCAAATTCGGTAAAAAAAAACGCCTCGGGAAAGTTGAAGGTCCAAAAATTGTGAGATAACATTGTGGACTTTCTCACTTTTGTCAAGTGCCGTCCGGACCCTTAACCGGAAGGGTTCTTCGGGTTTGATTAAAATTTTTTGTTCTATTCACTTCGTTACCAAACGCGGAATGTTGAGATACAGCATTTACTTAATTACGGACTATGTTCGGAGGAATCGACCGCGCGCATCGAATGCACCATTTTGTTACACGATATTCATATGTAATTTTCAGACTTTCGTACTTTTTTTTCCATCCAATGAAATGCACATAATTTTTCGGTGAATTTAATAAAAATCCACGGATGTTGTAAACCGATATCAACGACGCTTATTACAAAACGAGGGTCGTTGATCGCCTATGTCCGAATTTCAAATTTTGTTTCGATATCGCGAAAATTGAGAAAGCAACTAAACAAAGTTGGCTCTGTGACATCGAAAAAATAATGACGGAGTAACGCGCGAGTTTCAGTTTGCACGTTTTTTTTTTTTTTTTTGCCTAGAAAGAGCACGTATGTACGACCATCGCGGATGAGCGAGAGTTAAGTAAACGAGAAGATCTCGAGTCTCCGCGTCTACTTCTCCGATAGTGTGTATCGCAAGAAACCAAAATAGAATACCGCGATGCTCTCGGACATTCTTGTTCGCGGATTTTCCACGAGAGAATCGCGAGAGACAAGCGTTCTTTTCTGACCGAAGCGTCAGTTCCGAAGTGCGGCGAGTGTAAACATTTTTTTTTAATATCATTGGATTCGTCTCGATAGCCCATATCAGAAAATAAGTACCAAAACATACCATTCTATCTAAAAAAACAAAGTTGACCTTGAAATCTCCGATGCGATTCCACCTAGCAACAAAAAACTAACGCCATATGATAGCCCCCGTTGTCCCATGCAACTTTTGTTAAAAAAAATTTTCTACTACTATCGTACTTTCGGAGTTATTCTACGTGGCAACAATTAGTGCCTCACCCTGTATATTTCCGTGTACGTATTCCGCAAGTACACGCGCATATATACCCCCCGTGAGATACGAAATATTAGTACGTGTATAGAAAATGTATATTGGGCCGAAATTCTCCAAGACTGCGAATTTCAACGGGACGAAAATCCGGGAAAGCCACGGGAAGATCGACGGGGATGCTTCCGCTGTATAAATTATAACCGAGTGGCCCCAATTTCGCGCGGCACTTTTGGCACGTTTCTATTATTGTTTACGCTACGTGTCGTTCGGACGGAAACGCGCGTTCGAAATTATTGATTTTACTCGATATAATCCGATCTAATCTCTTCGAGGAACACGTGCGAAATTTTATGGAACCTCACGACGAACGACTCGGACGAGAGACATTTGACCAATCGTAAAGATACATCCGTCTCGTTGTTATTCTTTCCATCGCGAAATTCGGACGTCGATTTCTTCCTAAATTTTTTTTAACTCGTATCTAAATATTTGTTTATATGATTTCAGTAGAATTAGCCAACGTTCGTTTGGCATTTTCAGAAGGAGCGTAGAACCCTCCCCTGGCCGAAATTTCATTTTGGTACGAAAAAAAAAGCTCAGCGTTATTATACTTGATTTTCACCGAATAGTCTTCTTGATTTTTCTTAAATAAGTCAACTATATTAAAAATAGTACAAACATCAAGATTTGACGATAATAGTGTTGAACAGTTTAATAAGACGGTCGAGTAAAATTGATGCATTTTTAATAAGAAATACGCGATCGTATCGAAAATTGACCACTCGAAATTTAATTTTTGGGACAAAAAAAAGTTCAGCGCAATTATACTTGATTTTGAACGAATCATCTTCTTGATTTATCTCAAACAAATCAACGATATTAGAAATAGTATCGACATCAAGATGTAACTATAATAGTATTGAAAAGTTTAAGGGGGGAAATAGGGTTAGACGGTTGATAAAATCGATTTTTTTTTAATTTCATAAATTGTTAGTAAAACTATTGAAAAATGTGTTCCCAAAATTTTTAATGAAAATTCCGACTCGTTCTATTGTTATAAGCCATTAAGAGGGGAAATAGGGTTAGGACAGAGTTTTCTCAATGATTTTCATGAATTTTTTTATAGGACAAAATATGAATATAATTTATTGAAACTTTGAGAATATTTTATTCATATATTACGTATATACTATAAAATTTTTGAAGATTTTCCTTGAAAAACACCGAAAAAATTTATGACTACCCTGACTTTGTTTTTATTGGTACTATTTTTTCAAACGCGTTTTTCTGAAAACGACTTTTTTTTAACTTGTGTACACGCCAGTTTGAAAAGTTTTCAACCAATCATTTTGAAAATTGGCAGTTACTTTCTTCATAGTATTGCGCTCTATATGAACCTAAAATCGGAATATTATCATTATTTGAAATAATTTTTTTTTTGCAAATAAAGTTGTAAAAAATGGCAAAAAATCATGCTTTTTTGTTTTGACCCCAGTAAAAAATTCAATTTTCTATTTTTTTTATAGCATTTAGGTTCATATAGAAGAGAGACATATAATGAAAGTAAATTCCAACCTCGTTTGATTTCAGATGAAAATTGCGGCTTCCAGAATGTACGCAAAACGCTGAGTCTGATTGTGACCTGCAATATGGGGTCGCTAATATCCCCGGTGTTTTTCAAAAAAATTCTTCAAAAATTTTATAGTATATACTTAAATATATGTATAAAATATTCTCAAAGTTTCAATAAATTATATTCATTTTTTATACCATAAAAAAATTCATGAAAATCATTGAGAAAACGCTGTCCTAACCCTATTTACCTCTTTGATAAGGAATACGCGATCGTATCTAAACTTGACGAGTCGATTTTTTTTTTCTATACCTCCCATACGCTGTTAAAAGAGAACGATATTTAAAGTCAAGACCTCGTTACGGTTAATACAAAATAAGACGGTAGATTGAGAGAGAGAGAGAAAGTATGAGAAACAAGTAGAAAAGGTTATATTTGCAGTATTGCACTGGCACGAAAGCGGTGAGTAGTAAAGATTGAAGTGGAGCCAAAAAATCATGCTTTTTTGTTTTGACCCCAGTAAAAAATTCAATTTTCTATTTTTTTTATAGCATTTAGGTTCATATAGAAGAGAGACATATAATGAAAGTAAATTCCAACCTCGTTTGATTTCAGATGAAAATTGCGGCTTCCAGAATGTACGCAAAATGCTGAGTCTGATTGTGACCTGCAATATGGGGTCGCTAATATCGTCGGAATGTTTCAAGGAAATTCTTCAAAAACTTTATAGTATATACTTAAATATATGTATAAAATATTCTCAAAGTTTCAATAAATTATATTCATTTTTTATACTACAAAAAAATTCATGAAAATCATTAAGAAAACGCTGTCCTAACCCTATTTCCCTCTTTAATAAGGAATACGCGATCGTATATAAAATTGACGAGTCGATTTTTTTTTTCTATACCTCCCATACGCTGTTAAAAGAGAACGATATTTAAAGTCAAGACCTCGTTACGGTTAATACAAAATAAGACGGTAGATTGAGAGGGAGAGAAAGAAAGTATGAGAAACAAGTAGAAAAGGTTATATTTGCAGTATTGCACTGGCACGAAAGCGGTGAGTAGTAAAGATTGAAGTGGAGCCTGGCACGTGTACATATCGTGTTGTTAAACGATATTCGTGATGCAGCACTTGCGCTACGGATATTTGAATTTCATGGAGCCTCACTGTTCAACTCTTCGCGTTAATATATGCATATATATGTATATATATATATATATTACGGTAGTCTATGGGTATAGATGTAATATATTGTGCACGCAGTGGTGTTGCATGTGGTTTGTGTGCGGCAGAGCGTGAATGAAAAGTACAGTCGCGGATACGACACCCCCCGTGGTGCCGGTAATTATGTATTTTCATAGCTCTCTCCGTTTCTCTCTTACACTCAGCTACGGTTGCCGATAACCGTGATATCGTTCGCCGATCGAAAAACGTGAAAATCCTATTCCCGAGTTGCAAATTTCAGCGTGCCAACTATTATAGCAAACGAGAAAACATGATAACGGTTAACGATATGCGAATAACAAACGGATAACACGCTTGTGAATCCCGACGGTATTCGAAAAACAAAAACTCGCTCAATAATTATTCCAACAAATGGATGACGTTATTTTTTTGAACGTTGATAAATTTCGTTCTTCTTTTTTTCTGCCCCATTTTCCGTCGCCCGAATATCGCTTAAATACGGATATAGGAAATTAAAAATTTCAATTCCATTCCTAAATTTACATAGGTACGTGCGAGTACTGCGTTATTGAAAAAAACACCTATATAAATCATCTTTATAAACATGTACCGTGAAAAATTTTGATTTCGAGGTAATTCCCTCAAATTGTCTGGTCTCGGAGTCAGTTATGTAATTGAGTTGTCGATCGCTTTAACGTTTCGCACAGATCCAAATCTCAATCGCCACGAAAACAACATCCCTTTCTTCGCGAAACATCAAAGTACTTTTTTCCCAAAATTCCTACGAAATTGAAAGCTCACGACCGCTAAGCTCCTTTAAATAGGCTACGGGGTAAAGTGCTTAAATGTAAATCGTGACCAAACACATTGAAAATTATATTTCCCGTTGAATAACGTTCGAATTGAATTCTTCATCGAGGATATTTATACGGAAAAACGTAATAAATTGTGTAACTAGTGAAAAGTAACAAAAATGAAAACCGTTCGGTGCTATTGGGGTAACGGGAAAATACCAAAGTTCAACTGTGAAAAAAAATAGCCAACCTTCAAATGCGAGAATGCACGCAGACTTCTCGAAATTATAATATATAAATAATGCACTATTAGTTTGAAGAAAAAAAAAATGCAAACCAGAAATTTGCACGTTACTTCTTCATTATTTGGCCATTATTAAGTTGTTCTCGATAAACAGCAGGTTGAATTCTTTTCATTTTTTTCTCACATTTTAAACGCATTTGACGTTAAATACTCAATTTTTTTTCACAAAAGCAAAGCTTCCTCCGTGAGGAATCAAAAGTGATAATGGATCGGTCGCCATTACCCGTTACCAAAATCTTACTACTATAATAAAGCTGGAGAGTATGTACGTCTGTTTGAACGCGCTAATCTCAGGTAATACTAATCCGATTTGAAAAATTGTTTTTGCATTAGATAGCCCGTTTATTCGGGAAGGCTCTAGGCCATAGAACTTCATGCTATGAACCTGAGGAGCGGCGGTGACGTCGGTTTATTTTTTCACCCTTTTATTAACTCGTCCTTTTATTTTTCCACATAATTTTCGAATGTTATTTATATGAGACGGTGTTGGTTATGTACTCATAATGCATATGAAACAGATATATAATTCAAATTTAAGCTAGTAGTCTGGTAACTTACGCCGATTTTCATGTCTTTTTTGGAGGGCGTTTTTTTGTAGGAAAATAAAAATGAATCGTTTTGGATATTTAGGATGTTTTTATTTACATATTAAAGATACAAAAAAATATTTTTTTGAACAAATTTATTAGCAATTTAATAGTTTAAATTTAAAAGGTTTAGTAGTTTAAATTTAATAGTTAATGTAATAGTAGTATTTAATAGTTTAATAGTTTAGAAATTTAATAGTTTTTTGTAAAATTCAATGGTTTAGTAATTTTTTGTAAAAATTTAATAGTTTAGTAGTTTTTAAAATTTAATAGTTAATTTAATAGTAGTTATTTAATAGTTTAATTTAACAGTTTAGTTAATTTAATAGTTAAAATCGACAATCGAATATACATAGCCCGCGGAAATTCAAAATTCACGATACTTTTTTAACAGACCTCGTATGCCCAGAACCCATTACTAAAATAATGGACAATGGATCGGTGGCCATTGTCCCTTACCAAACTAATGAGTAATGAAGAAGGGGCCCATTATGCATTAACAAAATATAATGGCCAATCAACCGTGATCTTCGTTATCCATTGCCAAAAAATAATGAGTAATGGAGGAGTGATCCGCTATCGATTAGCAAAAAAATGATCAACGGATCGAATTTCATTGATGCATCATTGCACCGACGCGTTATTTCCAATGCCGAACGAAGATAAATTCGAGAAAGTCCGAGCGACGTTCCGGGTACATCGGGCTTGATTTAAAAAAAAAAAAAAACAAGTACATTTCATATGGAATTCGTTCCCTGAAGATTATTCATTTTTTCCAACAATAAAAAAACGTGGCGACCTTACTAATCTCCGAGTTACAGCCGTGCGATGAATGACAAAGGGAGCTCCCGTTGAGAGACTGTACGATGAATGAAAAAAAAAAAAAAAAATTTGAGAGGATGTTCGCGGCATACTGGATGTGAGCCTGGAAGAGGAGGGCAATCTTTGTCGCGCGATGCAAATGACGTACGCATACGAAATCCGAATGAGCCCGGGCGGTGCAGACCCGACGACGTATAGTTTGATTAATTACCACCAGGCGTAGAGGCATAAGCGCGAATGAGAACGCGAACGGGAACGCAAGCGTTCGCGTTAATCTTGCTGCGCCAGAACTAGGGTAGGGGGTAAAAGTGTAACCCCGACGAAATATATGGATGTTTTCCCGATTGTTTCACCAATCACTCACTGACGAAGATGGACGATCACCTGGCACCGCTCCCTTTCACTCATACAACTACTTCTATCCGCCCATCTATACCTCCGTCACCGGTACTCTGAGTGCGAAATACACGACTATACTATGTATTCACGCTTCGGTGTATAGGAAAATCCGTGCCAAATCGACTATGGCGTCATCCTCACGGATTGACTTTGTCATTTTTTACAACAATACTAAAATAGTCCCTCGTTATTTATCTGTGATTTTTTTTTTCGTCCAAATAGAAAGTTACCATTTTACATAATTTAATCGAATCTAATACAAAAATAACACGACCTCCGCCCAAATTCTATTCAATATAAACAAGTATGACGCTGACAAATTCATAGCTCACTACTTTTGCAGTTTCAAAATGACCATTTATAAACCGTAACGGCTCACTAATAATGCTTTACTAACAAAAAGTCCAAACGCATTTTTGGTGATGGTTCGAGGATACAGAAAATAATTCATGAAATATGTGATTATGAGCGAGACGTTGGTCGAGGTGACAAGAAATTTCCCGTGCATAAACACAGTCGCAGCGAGAGGATGACTACGAAGCTCTCGGTGTGCTCGACGTTTCGAACGGGGCGACGCGTCTCCAAGTTTTTAGTGAATCGAATGGCAACCGAAGAATAGAACGACGGAGAGGATAAAGAAAGGCGCGAAAGCGTCTAGGAGTGGAGTAAGGTGTGACGACAAAAGCCAGACGCGTGAGATGTCGCGTCGCGGCCAAGGGAGAAACAAAGTTGGTCCAACCACCTGAAAGCTGGAAGACGGAAGAGTCTGCCGGATGCGACCACACAGCCACTATACCCTCAACGCTCTAACTACTCGTGTCTTGCCATCTTATTCCCTGTCTCTCTTCTACTTTCTCCCACGTCTCATTCTTCACGCCTATCGAGAGGCCAATGACACACACGTGTCACTCCGGAATGCCTTTTTCCCAAGGAGCCCGTCGTCATTCCCGACAGCGTCATATTTTTCGTCTTTTCGTCCTGAGAAGCCTTCGGAAGTGTTATTGGGTACGGAGATTTAAAAAATTGTTTGGAAACGTTTTGAAAAATGAAAGTACAGTTATCTCCACCGAATAACGTCTGTGTTGCGTACAAGATATAAATAACGGTAATTAATGCCAAGGATAAATGACTTTGTCATGATTATCCACAAGGATGATTTCTTCGATGTACGAATCGAAAAATGTATATCCTCGCTTAATTAGTTACAGTTTGTTTTGTTCGTTTGATTATGATCCGTTAATTTAAGAGCGGAAATAGGGTTAGACGGTTCAAAAAATCGATTTTATTCTTATTTCATAAATTGTTTGTTAAGCATATTGAAAAATATGTTTCCAAAATTGAAAATGAAAATTCCGACTCGTTCTATTGTTATAAGCCATTGAGGTAGTAGTCTGGTAACTTAAGGCCGTAGTCTGGTCTAGAGCGAGATTTTTGACGTCATTTCTGATGTGCAATAACGTTTTAACCGTTGAAGTTGTCTCGATGAAAATTTACACGTGCATTTATTGATCCTTGGAGAATACTTGTACATTAAAAAAAAAAATTATTTTAAATATTTTCATGTAGTTTTTTGCCTTGTATGCAACATGGTGCGCCGAAATCGGCGCCCACTCTCGACGATGTTGTATGCATCTGAAAAAAAAAAATTTTATATATTCTCAATCTTTATGAGTATTCTGAGCACTAGTAGCAGAATTGGTACGTAAAAAAATTTTTTGACAAAATGGCGGCCTGTTGAACTCTCATTAATGATATTTCATACATTTTCGGGTATTCGACGAGTTATAAAATGTCGGCAAAATTATTGTTCGACTCAATAAAAAAAAATTTTTAAGTACCAATTCTGCTACCAGTGCTCAGAATACTCATACAGATTGAGAATATATATATATTTTTTTTTCCAGATGCATACAACATCGTCCAGAATGGGCGCCGATTTCGGCGCACCATGTTGCAACAAGGCAAAAACTACATGAAAATATTTAAAATAATTTTTTTTTTAATGTACAAGTATTCTCTAAGGATCAATAAATGCACGTGTAAATTTTCATCAAAACAACTTCAACGGTTTAAACGTTGTTGCACATTAAAAATGACGTCAAAAATCTCGCTCTAGACCAGACTACGGCCTCAAGCCGATTTTCATATCTTTTTTGAAGGGCGTTTTTTTGTAGGAAAATAAAAATGAATTGTTTTGGATATTTAGGATGTTTTTATTTACATATTAAAGAAACAAACAAAAAAATTTTGAAAAAAATTAATAGTTTATTATTATTGTTATTATTGATCGAAGTTGGCACCTCGAAAAAAAAGCGCGTGGGTGGCCACGGTGATTTTGGCTCTTGATGTTATCTGAAATCAAAAATTCTTGATAATTCTTAATCTATAGACATGTCATTCTGGTCGGAACTACTGAAGTTAAATTTCATGGATAAATAACAAAATGGCGGACTTTGGAAAAAAGTTTTTTTTTCCAAAGTCCGCCATTTTGTTATTTATCCATGAAATTTAACTTCAGTATTAATTAACTTCAGTCAATTTAATTTAATTTCATGGATAAATAACAAAATGGCGGACTTTGGAAAAAAAGTTTTTTTTCCAAAGTCCGCCATTTTGTTATTTATCCATGAAATTTAGCTTCAGTAGTTCCGACCAGAATGACATGTCTATAGATTAAAAATTATCAAGAATTTTTCATTTCAGATAAAATCAAGAGCCAAAATCACCGAGGCCACCCACGCGCTTTTTTTTCGAGGTGCCAACTTCGATCAATAATAATAATAATAATAATAAACTATTAAATTTTTTCAAAAAAATTTTTTTTTGTATCTTCAATATGGAAATAAAACATCCTAAATATCCAAAACGATTCATTTTTATTTTCCTACAAATAAACGCCCTCCAAAAAAGACATGAAAATCGGCTTAAGTTACCAGACTACTACTTTAAAGTGAGTAGCTCTTCTTCAGTAGCTCTCCTCACTATTTTTTCAAACGCCTTTTTCTGAAAGCGACTTTTTTGAAGTTGAAGAAGACGTACACGCTAGTTTGAAAAGTTTTCGACCAATCGTTTTGAAAATTGGCCGTTACTTTCTTCATAGTATTGCGCTCTATATGAACCTAAAATCGGGATATTATCATTATTTAAAATAATTTTTTTTTGCAAATAAAGTTATAAAAAGTGGCAAAAAATCATGCTTTTTTGTTTTGACCCCTGTAAAAAATTCAATTTTCTATTTTCTTGATAGCATTTAGGTTCATATAGAAGAGAGACATATAATAAAAGTAAATTTCAACCTCGTTTGATTTCAGATGAAAATTGCGGCTTCCAGAATGTACGCAAAATGCTGAGTCCGATTGTGACCTGCAATATGGGGTCGCTAATATCTTCGGTGTTTTTCAAGGAACTTCTTCAAAAATTTTATAGTATATACTTAAATATATGTATAAAATATTCTCAAAGTTTCAATAAATTATATTCATTTTTTATACTATAAAAAAATTCATGAAAATCATTGAGAAAACGCTGTCCTAACCCTATTTCCCCCATTAAGGATTAATGCGTTTTGTCAGGCTACTCAATTTAAAAATAATGCTAGGTGATTGCATTCTTTTCGAAATTACTTCGTAACAACAAATGACTGGAAAGCATAAACAACGAATATCAGTATGAATGGACGGTGATAGCCAATTTATAAAGCATCTTGTAATTAACAAATATCAATCATTCCCGGACTTGAAAAAGTAAAAACTGTACGTAATACGTTTAGTAGGATATTCGCAAAAAGTGAAATAATTTCTTAATCCTTTCAACGACACACTTATCGCTAATCAATATGGAAGCTAATCGTTCCAATCACATTAATATACGTTGAAAAAAACACAAAGATGCTCTTTTCAGGACGCTTTGGAGTTATTTAGGAAAACATGTGGCACGTCCCTTCTACGAATAAAATAATTTAGTTTTACTAAATTCCCCCGTTACTCCAATGATTAACTAAAAATAATTGTTGTAATTCGCGCAGGACTTCCAGCTTTACACCGTCAGTGGCGAATTATTTTTAAAAAATCACAAGTTTTTCTGCCCAAGATGGATAAACAGTTTTCAAAGGCAGAAACAGCTATGTTCTGCCAGCACGAAGAGGGTTAATCCACTCACCTCCGGTCGCATCATCGTTTCCTCTTTTTTAAATGTTTGATAACCATTTTCATAGGTATTCCTCTCCCGATCCGACTGACAATATTTCAGCGGATCCTTACGGGACGGAGGACGATTTTTTTTCACATCCTTTAAAATTCTCCTCATTTTGCGGCAACGTCAAACCTCGAAGTGCCCCACCCCCCGAGCCTAAACATACATCGATCAGTTATTTAACCCGATGTACAAGATACAGCAAAAATGATGACACGAGTTCCTCGACTTTGAAACGAGTCAAAGGGCTCATTAACGATGATGATTCGAACTAATGAAAGTTAAGCAGATGGAAAGTGGTGCGCGATAAAGACGCTGATGTGTAACGGAGAAGTGAACACGCAAAACGTTGCGGGGAAAAGTTCCTCGACGGTCACAGTCTCGTGCGTCTGAGGTTCGATAACAACGTTTCCGAACGAGATCCCGGCGAGGAGGAGAATGGGCGAGGAAGACTCCCCCGAAGGTCGTGGTACAACGCGCAAGGGTTGCGTGAGAAGGGGTTTGCGGGGGGGTAGCTCTAAAGTTTCCAACAACGTGGGATCGACGCTTCGAGCCACCGACAAGAAGCGAAGTTTCCAGCACGAGAGAGGGCAGTCAGTGCAAACCACCTAGCTGTTTTGCCGCAGTAGTATAACTGATGCGGGGAAATCCTCATCAACGCGAGGCAACCCTGCCGGAATAGCTACAATTTCCTGACTCGTGCAGAATTAACGAGACAATTGCGCTACATGATGTTACAGTTGAGACGCATTAACTCCCGGGAGTAATAGTTTTCGGACGAAAACGTTGATGAACAATTCGGACATTAAAAGACATTTTTTAGCCTCGCCGGTGTAGGTTTCGCTAAAGAAACTAACTGTCGCCGAATGCAAATGAATTTTTTTCGCAATTGTCACGACGCTGTGACTCGCGGAATGATAACTGGAAATATGTGATTTATGAAGTGATAAGGACGAATGTGTGAATACAAATGTGGGATCAGTGAATTTGTGTAAATGTGTTGTGCGTGAAAGAATCTATTGAAAAGAGAAGTGTTGTAAAAGAGTGAGACGGCGCTCTGTCGACAACGCTTTGAAATAAGAGTTAGCTACAGACTAAACATTAGAGACGATAACTTTGCGTAGAATGTCGAATGAAAGATAGTGTAGGAGCATAGCCGTTAGAGGCGTGAAACAAAGAGTATATGCGTTGTGCGATGAACGCTCTCCGGGTTTGATTGCGATTGTGTTTTTGTTTTGGTTCTCGGAGAGGTCATTGGAAGAGTGCGCGAGACCCGTGTGACGAACTGTGAGGTCTCAGTGGAGAATAAAGAGAGTATTGAGAGAACGAGAGTATGCCTGAGTGGCGAACGTAGTTTTAACGCAGTCCTAATCCGACGGTCATGAAGTAAAGACGTGTAGAGCAAGTTAGCTCTTTTTGCTGTGTACTTATTTGATTTTATACTTTAAATATATTAACTTTTTATCCCGTTAAATAAATATCTCTGTCCACATGATTACCCATCACTATACAAATTTTCATCATAACAAACAAATTGGTCGTCGATACTCGTACGCAATTGCCAGGACGCGTTTTGCGCGCGAGAGAGATTGATACAGAGTTCGGGATTCTTGCGTACCACATGGGAAATTTGCCTCTACTCGTGTAACGTTATAGAATAAAAAAAAAGCACAAATAATGTTATACCGTAGCAAGATGAGATATTACAAATCGATCACGGGTATCCGGTGGTGAAAGATTAAAGTTTCAAGCAACATTGTTTATTCATAGGACGAGTGGTGAAATTTCCGCAAGGACGGTCGATACCAGCCGATCGATTATCCTGTTGCATGTCCCGCAAACTATTCTCCCTCTTCTTCTTTCGTGAAAGAAAATTCAACGACCAAATGACAAACATCTCCGAACATCGTATCATCGAAAATTACCCCTTCGCGGGTCAACAATACCACCGGTTGAATAACGGAAAAATAAACGGATTTCAAATATTTCGAGGTTACTCACCGGACGCAAGAGGATCAGGTGCGGCGCGGTTGATGCGTAAAACTTGGCGAAGGATCACCTCGACGACGTCGGACTTTGCGAAGTGGATTTTATAATTTTGATATTCGAGATACGGAAAAAGTAACGCGCGAAAACTTGAACGTGGATGAACGATTGAAACCGTCGATAGTGAATCTCCCGAGGGATCGAACCACCGAACAAAAGATCCGAGAGTGTCGTTGGTTTTTTCAGTAGCAAAACGTTTGCACGGCCAAAGAAAATTTCAAGAATAATACATCATAGAGAGAAGGAACGATCGACGGATAATTTATTGAGACGGAATCTTCACTCGTTAAGAGAAAAGGCCGGAAGGATCAAAGATTACGAATAACGTCGTTGATGGGGAAGTTATCCGATTGAAAGGAAATACGATGGAAGCATCGATGCCCCTTGTCCTTTGAGTTTACGAAGTGGTTTCTTTTCTCAAATCACCGAACGTTTATGTCTCGATCTCCTAAGGACAGAACGAATGATACGAGATGCGTGATGGGAAGACGCTCCGCTCGGTACCGGCGTCGCGACGACTGGCGGACGCAGACTGACTTTGGTGGCGGTGGTAGCGGCGACGCTCGCCTCTCTTTTACTCTCTCTCTCTCTTACCCGTACATCCGCGAATCACCCCCGACGCATCGCGGACGTCCCGACGACCACCGGGGATAGCGCGCGTTCGCCTTTTCTCACGATTCTTCGAAGCATCGCGTCGCTCGGCCCGCGCATATCGTCCCTCTAATATCCGCGCACACACGGCGTCCACCCACCGCCACGATACTCACATAGCCACCCCTTCCTCGTGCCGTATTTTTTCATATCGGACATTTCCACCGTGTCCTCCTTCTCCGACGCTAACCCCTTCGAAGTCATTCTTTGGGACCCTTTCGAAAGTACGAACAAAGGAACGACGGGTTGATGAAGGGACGATGCTGCGCCGGTGTGCGCTTTTAACGCCGCGTTGATTACTCGTAAGTGCCGTAGAAAATGCCGTGAGACGTCGAGACAACCCACGTAGAAAAATTGTAACGGCCGAGCGTTGGGCCAATACTGGTTGCCGTAGTGCCGGTACTGGCTGCCAATATTGAGCCAGTACAGATTCGGTACAGGAGTGTAATAGCCGGCCGTTATACTGGCACCAACGGTCGGGCCAGTACCGGTTATTCAATTGGCCCGAACTTTGGCCCGGACTTTGGCCCAGATCTGGCAAACTTCTGGCTTACTACTGGCACCAACGGTTGTACCAATACTGGTTATTTCGATGGGCCGGATCTTGGCAGACGATTTTGCCGACGGTGCAAATTACATCTCAGCGAGAAATGGCAAATTAAATAGATATCGAATCGAC
The DNA here is from genome assembly GCA_958009045.1 of Oxytorus armatus. Taxonomy (NCBI): domain Eukaryota; kingdom Metazoa; phylum Arthropoda; class Insecta; order Hymenoptera; family Ichneumonidae; genus Oxytorus; species Oxytorus armatus. Next base: position 19,452,926 of record OY253753.1, read on the forward strand.
GTCTTTTGGACACTTTTGGCGTCTAGTGGACGCCGATCCAATGTCTATTTAAATTCTATTTCTCTCTGGGAGTAATTTATATTTCTTTTTACCACGTTACCAGATGTTTCCCAAGCAGCACACGTACGTTCAAAGGATGTACTTTGGACGTAAGGACGTTCTTCAGATGTTTTTAAGACGTCCTTTGGATGTCTGTGTTGTCTGGGTTGTTTATGCATAAATGTTTGATAATTAAATGCACTTGATATATACTAAATACTCGGAGTAGTTTTTATTAATAAGAGACTAAGAACATATACAGGTCTAAAATACGTACTTAAATGTTTCTAGAACAGTGTTTATAAAATGTAGGTTGGATGAAGCAAATAGTACATAAAAAAATATTGTATTAATCGTGCAATTTCAAGTTCGGGGCAAATTATAATTCAACAATTTGGTTGTTTGCAAAATAATGGACTTTTTATCGGAATAACCTAATCTACAATTACATTACAGAACGCAACTGTTAAAGTGAAATACTCTCAGTATTGGCATTTTCTATAGCCCAGTACTAAGCCTGTATCGAAGCCAGAGCTTGGCCGTATTTTATAGCCTATTTTGGCCCAGATCTGGTTATTATACCGGCCCGTAGTGCGGCTAGATTGACCAGATTGTCATCCAGTACTGAAACAATACTGGCTGCCAAAGTTTGGCCGCCAATACTGGCCCAAAGCTTGGCCAGTAGAATTCAACCGGTACTGGCATAAGACTGTATTTTATACCGGCCCGTAGTATGGTCCGTAGTACGGCCCGTAGTCCGGCCCGTAGTATGGCCCGCAGTATGGCACATAATATGGCCAGATAGTCAGCCAGTACGGGGGCAGTACTGGCGGCCAAAGTTTGGCCGCCAATAAGGGCCCAGAGCTTGGCCAGTAGAATTATACTGGCAATTTCTACGTGGGAAAGAGCGAAAGAGGGAAAAGCGTTTCCCGCTTTTCCCACAGGGACGAAAGAAGTTAGCGAAAGAGGACGAGTCTTTTTAGCCACAAGTTTCGAGTCAGGAACACGGGGCAGGTTCGGTAAACTTGACGGGGCAGGGAAAGGGACTCCCTCGCTCTGCACGGTGGAGAACGAACGTGGGAAGCCGGTGAAGGATGGTGAGGATGAGGCGGAGAGCAGGGGTAGTTCGACGGTGTAGCAAAGGATGCAACAGTTGCTCATCCGACGCCTCCTAGGGTCGCGGTAGAGTGCGCGTCGTCGCGTGCACGTACACAACGACATCGCCAACGAGGAGTTGGATGTACGTACTCGGTCGGACGGGGCTCGATATACCGTCGTAGTGGTAGGCGCTGACCCGGTATCGGTACGGCATCCTTGCCGTATTCTCGCTTCACCGCTCTCCTCTATTCCCGCCTTCTATTACGACACTCTGATACTCGTACCATGGTCGAGGCGACGAACTCTGGAAACCGTAACTACCGCAGGTTTATGACAGCGCGCTCCCTGGCGAACATGTCCCGCAACCATCTACCTTTTCTCATAATCATTCGTACGATAAACCTCTCCCTTCCGCGCGCCACCTCTCGTCCGCCTTATCTTTGGTATATAACGATGAGCGACCGTAAAATGTCTTCCACGAAGTACGAATCGGCCGCCAAAAGACCGCAAATTCATTCGCGTTCTTGGGCAGACGTTAAGCAACTTGACGCAACGGTATTGGCGCGGTATATTGGAAATTGTACGAATCCTCTATCAATTTTCGAAATAATTCCTGTTACTTCTAATTTTATTGGTACCACCTCCGAAACGCTGGTTGCGCGTCAGCTGTGATACATATTCGGCGCAACGATAATTAAAAAACGTGGCGCCCACATCTTATTTTACGATCAAACTAGTCGCTATAGAAAATTATTCGGTAACCGAGAGCATCGAACGAGCTTCTGTGCGCGGCTTTGATCTGTCCCCCGGTCGCTACCCTCCCTGAATACCGAGATGGGTGACCGCTTGGCCGTGTATCGACTCCCGCAACGACTACCAAGTTAGGGTCTATTTTCCTGAGTTTCCTCTTCCCAAGTGTGTTGACAATCGAAACTCGGTAAAATGTAGCCGGACCTGTATCCGCCAGGTTCTCCAAAGTTTTCCCGTGCCCTCGACCCCTCGTGCGACTGCGATACGATAGTGTGTTAGGAACGAATAACGAGAATGGTTTCTCAAGGTATAAAAATGGGAACGAACGAGCAGGAACGTGAGAACGTCAAAAAGGTATACGATGAAAATTCTAATAAATAAAATTGAAAAAAATAATGGAAGATCATTTAACGATTACAGTAAAAGTGTGCTATTGAATATTTTATATAGATCCTAGGTTAGTGCCGTAGAAAAAAATCTAATTTCGGTTTTTTCCCAAAGAATTTCACCGTCATCATAATTTCTTTTCTAATCACGGTAGTCTAAAGTTTTTTTATAATTTTGGAAGCGTCATCTTTGTCGTTCGATTTATTCATAACAATATTTCATGGGTTGTCCGTAAACCATGCAATCGATTCTAAAGTTATAGCCATCTTTGGAAGTTCATGGCGTAATGATAACCACAATTTTGCGCGTTCGAGCGAAGCATTATCGTATTCGTTTCTTCATTGAAGGTTGCTTTCCGATAGCTACGCTACGTATCGGGACCATTAAGCGATGTACGACGTATACTTTCCCTTAATGAGGGCTATAAAAGTTCGTAGTGTCGATGCCATTTCCGGTGAAAGCAAACGGCCGGGGGATAGCGTAGTTAGTTTGACAGCCAACGTGAGCTATACACGTATACATACTGTGGTGGGTATTTGAAGTAAAATGCGTATGTCTTCGCTTAATTTCACGAAAATTTGACGAATTCGAAAGTTACACTTCGACTGTAAGAATAGCACTATAGCGACCAGAGAGGATAGACTATAGTTAGAGAGGCCGCTATAGTCACGTTTCCCCAGAATAACGGCCCGACGAAAATAATGTCTAATATCATTGATTATCACTATGATCGGAATACGAGCGAATAGATTGACGAATGGCGTCTCGCACTCTCCCAGCGACCACGAAGTGAGATGGTCTTACATTTGTTGTGCGTCAAGTATATCGTAACACACAGGTGTCTATATCTTTATATCTACCTATATACCAGATATAATTAATTAATGATATTTCAATGTATGAAATATCATAAATGAAAGTTCAACAGGCCGCCATTTTGTCAAACATTTTTTTTAAGTACCAACTCTGCTACCAGTGCTCAGAATACTCATACAGATTGAGAATATATATATTATTTTTTTTCAGATGCATACAACATCGTCCAGAGTGGGCGCCGATTTCGGCGCACCATGTTGCAACAAGGCAAAAAACTACATGAAAATATTTAAAATAATTTTTTTTTTAATGTACAAGTATTCTCTAAGGATCAATAAATGCACGTGTAAATTTTCATCAAGACAACTGCAACGGTTTAAACGTTATTGCACATTAGAAATGACGTCAAAAATGTCGCTCTAGACCAGACGACTGCCTTAAATTTTCCAACGCCCCCCCTAGATTTTCGTTGCGCACGTGCGCAATTGTCAATCGATTTCAATAAGACCCATTTCGTTCTAAAGAATATTGAATTTGCTCAAATGTACTTTTTTGCAATTTTCAAATCTTCAAATTTTGACGAAAATCGGCGAAGATATTCGCATTCCACTTCAAATGCCCAGCATTGTATATGTATAGATATATATATACAGATCAAGTTAGAGTAAATTTGTACAAATAATTGACACGTAAAGTGACTAATGTTCATATAGTATAAACACTGGCCACCATTCATTCAAACGAAAATTTAAACATTTCAAATGGTTTCTCCCTATGTAGGACGTTAGCGTCACACGCTTGCATATCGGATGAGACTTTCGACTTTTCTCAACACATTATAATCGTCTTATTTCGAGCCACCTTTCGGTTATTGTTCGCTGAGTGTATCGCTCGTACAATATGAAAACCATTGAGTTCGCAGCATTCGAAATTGTTACTATTGAAATTATTCAAGAATCGAAATAAATATTTTAAGTGTGTCATGTGTATATACAGATACTTCTGATAATTTTTGTTTTCGAGTGCAGAAAAAAAACATTTTTGTTTAAAAGTGGTTAAAGTGTTTAATGGATTTTACTTGATAATTTTAAACTGTGTTGAAAAACACTTCGTTTGGAAATGCCTTTTTTTATATTGACACTACATTTGCAACGTTCAATGCTGCCTTCCATTTATTGTATCGATAATTAATTATCTAATAATTCAATAAAGTTACCAGCAAAAAAAACTTAACAAGTTCCACTTCAGTCGAGTGTGTGGGTTTCAAGCGCTACACTTTCTTTTTCCACGAAAATACAAAGCTTTCTTCTGGAGGAAGAAAAATAGAAATATTGTAGAAGTAAGTTTCACGTATTTACCCACGGAATATTTGTTTTTTTTTTATATTTCAGTACAAAGCTACTAAAGTGCACGTTGAAGCGATGCGTACCAAGATGAAAAAGATTAATTATAAGATACAAATTTGTCAGGTGACCATTGATTGGAGGACGAACGATATCATGGGTGGTCCGTTTTACCCCCATAGATTACCGCTTCAAGGGCACGAAAAAAGCGAAAGATTTGAAGATTATACGAAAGATATGGCTAAAGTTTTCCGTAGAAGCTACTAAAGGCGCTGATACGATAATTCTCAACGAGAAAAAGTTGTATGAATAACCGAGCGCTGTGCCAGGACGCCAAGCTTCCGGAACCACGATGGTAATGGCGTAATAAGAGATTTCATAACACCTGACAAGATGGAAATGTAAAAAGACGGCAAATTGAAACTAGAAAACCACTTGCTCGCCATTTCACGGAACAGTCGAAATCTTTCAAAAATATATGCTCCACTAAAAATTGAACCATCTTTCTCAATTTCGACTTCCTCATAGGGAAAACTTTCAGCATTGTGGCAAAATATGCGAAAAATAAAAGAGTTGTATTCCTTCACTGGTCTGCAAAATTTCAATGCCTGTAAATCCCGTATGTATATAGGATACTAGGGCGACTTTTTTTTTCGAATATTTTTTTTTTCAGTTCCCACCCGAAATTTTGTTGGATATGTCGAAAAAGAAATTCCCTGAAAGTTACAGCCCTTAATATTAATTCTAAGTACTTTCCCAAAGCGTGAGAAGATTTTCCATCTAAAATACACGTAAATCGAATTTTTTTTTTTTTAACTTCTATAACTCAGCCGCATTTTATGCTATCATATTGTTCTTGGTTTCGATTTACTCGGAATAAAACAATCTAAGAAAGTGCCTTTTGCGGTGAAAGTGTAAATTGTACTGGTAAGTTGGTACAGGTCACTGAAGTTCATTTTTAACCAAAATTCTCGTTTTTTTGCTGTTATCTCAAAAACAATTAACTTGACGCAAAAAATTTTAACGACAAATTTGTTGGAAATTTAATTTCCTACAAAAAAGGTCCTATCGACCCAATTGCTTAGATTAATATTTCTTGAGATATTGAACTTTTTTTATTCTTTATTTTTTTTATTATTTAATATTTCATATTTTATAAATTTTATACTACTCATAAGTTAAAGTTCAATATCTCAAGAAATATTAATCTAAGCAATTTGGTCGAAAGGACCTTTTTTGTAGGAAATTAAATTTTTAACAAATTTTTCGTTTACATTTTTTTCGTAAAGTTAATTGTTTCGAGGATAACAGCAAAAAAACGAGAATTTTGGGTAAAAATCAACTTCAGTGACCCTACACTTTCGCCGCAAAAGGTACTTTTTTAGATTGTTTTATTCTGAGTAAATCGAAACCAAGAACAATATGATAGCATAAAATGCGGCTGAGTTATAGAAATTAAAAAAAAAAAATTCCATTTACGTGTATTTTAGATGGAAAATCTTCTCACGCTTTGGAAAAGTACTTAGAATTAATATTAAGGGCTGTAACTTTCAGGGAATTTCTTTGTCGACATATCCAACAAAATTCCGGGTGGGGACTGAAAAAAAAAAATAGTCAAAAAAAAATCGCTCTAATAGGACACATACACATATGCACACGACCGTCCATACATTATTTTTCCGATGTGCGTTTTAAATACATTGGCATTAAAAACACACCCCAAAGCTCTTCCATCGCGAAGCCTCCTCTGTGAGAAAGTGAAATATTTAATCGATTGAAAAACTCTGAATTATTGAATCGAAATGACCGGAAAATGTTATGGCTATAACATTGAAACATATCGCAAATCGGTGAATTCATTGGGAATCCGATAAGAACCTAAAAGCATACTTAAATATTAATATCATGAATATGTTACGGAAAATCATCAATGTACTCGCCATGTTCTACCGTTTGATCGCGTTGTTGCGTTCGACGCGTAACAACGTACGATGCAAATAAATAATAATAATAATCGATAAATATTTCACACTAATGATCCGCTTTTCGACCAGGAGCTCCGTCATTTTGTACTCCAGTTCGTTATTCACAAAGTTTGAACCACGAAAAAGTAACTAGCTGAATTTCGGTTTCCTCTTTGACAAAAAAAAATTTAATCAGGTATTCTTGTACCAAACGATAAAATTGAAAATCGCTAATTGATGAAATGCCGTGCTCTGTTTGTTCGTTATGATCCATCACTCAACGGTTAACAAGGCGACGCTCCGTGAAGATTTATACGGCACAGAAGGGTAAACCAACCGATGAACGGATAAATAAGCGAACCGTTGCGTTCATTTAACGTGGATAGTGAACAAATTTTGAGAATACTTTGTATACCCACGTAGAAAAATTGTAACGGCCGAGCGTTGGGCCCATACTGGTTGCCGTAGTGTACAGATTCGGTACAGGGGTGTAATAGCCGGCCGTTATACACCAACGATCGGGCCAGTACCGGTTATTTAATTGGCCCAAACTTTGGCCCGGACTTTGGCTCTGACTTTGGACCAGACTTTGGCCCAGACTTTGGCCCGGACTTTGGCCCAGATCTGGCAAACTTCGAGCTTACTACTGGCACCAACGGTCGTACCAAAACTGGTTATTTCATTGGGTCGGATCTTGGCAGACGATTTTGCCGACGGTGTAAATTACGTCTCAGCGAGAAATGGCAAATTAAATAGATATCGAATCGACGTCTTTTAGACACTTTTGGCGTCTAGTGGACGCCGATCCAATGTTTATTTAAATTCTATTTCTCTCTGGGAGTAATTTATATTTCTTTTTACCACGTTACTCAGATGTTTCCCAAACAGCACACGTACATCCAAAGGATGTACTTTGGACGTAAGGACGTTCTTCGGATGTTTTTAAGACGTCCTTGGATGTCCTTGGTTGTTGGTGTGTGTGTTAAGTTTCACTTAATATCGAAACCTTTGCGGGAAACAGTACGATCACATTCGATTCTGTAAATATTCAAAAAGTCGTAAAATCGTAAAGCCGCTTCGTGAATTTTTATTAAAAAACAAAATGCAGAAACTGACATTCCGCTTTACTTGTGTGGAATACCAGCGCCGTGGCTCAACGAGTCCCTCGTGGGATATAGACTTTTGAATTTTGCACGGCCATTAAACGAACGTCCGAAATTTTAGTTTTGAATAGAATTTTTCTAACGTTTTGCAAGATTTTCAGCGTATTTATATTGAAAACTCGGCAAAATGTTCTTCACCATCGCAAAGCTGCCTTTGTGAGGAAGCAAAACAATAAGAATTTCGAGATTTCAACGAATATCAAAGCGCATCGACTTTTTATCAGGGTTGGAAAGTTTGAAGGGAAGAAACGCGGGACGAAGCTAGCGGTGATTGGATATGGCGCGTTATTATTAAATAATAACAGACAGCCCGAAGCAGTTTTCCATTATTGAAATTGCCCGTTTAGTAGCAAATATGCCCATATGTAACAGTTTACCAACTACATTGTGTATTCGTTTCCTCGATCAAAGGATTAACAAGTTTTGTTTTTCAAGCGCGTTCGCACGGTCCCGTTATTTATTGTTTATTTTATTTAGCGTTTGGAGGAAGAAAGCGTTAGTGACAATTGGACAAAAATCGATCAAGGACAAAGATGAAGAAGAGAGGATGAGGGTGGTGTAGTGGGACAGAAATCAGATTCAATTTGATAGGACCAAGAGAAGATAGAGAACCATCGTCCGCAGCGACCAAGACACTATATTTACCGTTAAAGTAGATTAGGGCGAGGAAGGACGGAGCATCGATACGAAGTAGCGTCGCCCGGAAGAGAACGGGGAGAGTGACTCCATATAGGTGGATATCCGGTCGATGTGGAGAGTCCGCGTCCCCTTGAGGAATAGAGTAACAGGGACGTTTCTCTCTCACAGCGAATATAGCCTCGGTATATCTATGGGGATGTACCAATGACGTTTCGCTCTGGCCCCGGACTAACCGCGTTAGACGATGCCCTTTGTTCTATCAGTGCGCAATTGCCTTAAGTTCTGATCTTCTCCGGTATTGACGTTGACGGGATTGAACGGGGCCGGTAGACTCTATCGCTCTACCAATGCATGTACGAACGACCAACGTGATGAAATATTACGAGTTTTACTCGCTTCCTCCTTGAAAATTTTCTCTTTTCGTTGGTCTATGTGATTCACCACTCTTTTAGCTGATCGTAGTTGACGCCCCATCGCCTAAACCTTTCTCACTCTGTCTCTCTATCATTGTCCGTCGTTGCCTTTTCTTTTGGGCCAACTCATCGCGGTCCACTATATGTCCGACAGGATTATACTCGTTTAATGGATAACACCACCGTGACCCCCTGTTTTTTTTCACATTGTTCAAGAATTTTTTTTTGTCGGAAAAAAAAGAGATATTCGAAAAATTTTTTTTGGGTTTTGTTCCTTGTTTATTAATGTATCAAAAAACATTTTTTTCACATTTTTCACGCCGCATGGTGGCGCTGGGGAAGCTCTCGCGTCAGGTGCTGTCATCTCCGCGGCACGCAGCAGAACTCTCTTCAACGTCGATCTGAAAAAAAAATACCAAGTGTTTTCGTTAATAATGTGATATTTTGAAGAGAAGTACATAGGATTTTTTCGATATCTCAATAATTATAAAAGTTATAGCCTATTTTCGACGAGAAATTTTGCTCATTTAATTTCGAAGGCGTGCCTATTTTTTTTAAAACAATATTTTTCCAAATCCCTATGTACTTCTCTTCAAAATATCATATTATTAACGAAAACACTCAGTATTTTTTTTCAGATCGACGTTGAAGAGAGTTCTGCTGCGTGCCGCGGAAATGACAGCACCTGACGCGAGAGCTTCCCCAGCGCCACCATGCGGCGTGAAGAATGTGAAAAAATTTTTTTTTGATACATTAATAAACAAGGTACAAAACCCAAACAAATTTTTCGAATATCTCTTTTTTTTCCCACAAAAAAAAATTCTTGAAAAATGTGAAAAAAAACAGGGGGTCACAGTGGTGTTATCCCTTAACGCCGTACCCGATTACCCGGACACCCCGAAACTATCCGCATATCCGAATCCGTTATTACCCGGATATTATCGAGTTATCGAGATATACAGATTTGAAGCGTCGGATCCGTGAAACCCGAATTACTCGGGTATCCGGATACCCGGAAAAGTTCAAGCTCTACCGAAAACAGAAACTTCAATATACATTTGAAGTTCTGCCGATCATCGATCAGCGTTAAACGGGATACAACCGGGGATCCAACTCAAATCCTACAAGGTAATTTCTCTGTTGAATTCCCAAAACCTTATCGATGGATATTTTATGGGAAAGTGACATCAAGTCCGATAACCAAAATCAGAAACTTCATTATACACATTTGAAGTTCTGCCGATCCGCGTTAACCGGAATACAATCCGGGATCCACGTGGAATTCACCGAGGAATCCCTCGATACGGAGTCTCTAACAAATCCCGATCGGGGTTTAGTTGGAAGCGGGAACCCTCTGACCAGTTTCTGCACGGGTAAACGCGCGCTCGTGAAACTCCGTGCACGCGATCTACTTGGAAGTTTTGATTCGTCGATCCCAACTAATAGGAAAATCTGTATACACATACCGGACAGAGAACGTAGCGGGATTTTTTTTTTTGATAGCAAAAATATCGTGTTCGATCAATGTTCATTGCGTGTATATAGTCAGCAAGCAAAGAAACATTCCCGCGTTTTACGGTACGTTGACACTGTTGAAGATAAAAACCTTTCGAAATGTAATACAATTTTTTTCTATTTTTCATTACACGACGTTTCGCGTTGAGAGGCTACGGCGTAACATTTTTACGACCATACTTAAAATTACAAAGGGTATAATGGATTTGATCGAGAAATACCTGAACTTATCAGTTTTACGTCGCATCGAGTTTCCCGGTACAGTACGCGGGCTCACTGTACCGGGAAAGCGAGCGAAGGAAACTAGCGAGGGAATAAAAACGCAAAAGAATGGCGGGAAAACAGAGAGGAAACGTTAAAGCATTGATCGTTGAAGAAATAGGGCGAACGGGGTCGTTGAGAACCGTAATAGTTATCGCAAGTTATAATGGATTACGAAGTTTGTCAGGATTTGGTATCGCAATTATATCGAAACTGGTACGAGTAGCGGACTAGTGGTGGCGATGGTGCGGGCATGCCCTAACCTAGCCCCTGGCCCGGCCAGCGGAGATTGAGTCGAGGCTCGTAACTCTCGCTGCTCGTAACGTTCAACTGCAGACTGCTCGAGCCTGCGTTTCATAGGCCGCCAGATGTTACGTACCGACATATCAGCAGGTACCACTTCGCGCGGCACGTCCCTGTATTCATTACTAAATTACACCAACACAGCACCCCGAGTCTGGGCGCAGCACACCGTCACCATCGCCACCACCTCCCGCCCTTCACTCCGGCTCCCGGACTACTCGACCGTGAATCGCCAATAACGCGGCAAAACTGCGTCGCTTCGTACACCGCTCCTCACATTTGCCGTTGCTATTTTAGCGTTTGCCCGAATACCCACTACCGCAACAACGACACAACATGAATTTCAAAAGTCGTTAGTCCGTCGGACTGCCGAATGCCTCGATTCTGGTTCACGTGTAATTCTTTGTCACCAAAGTCCGCACCTTCCATTTGCCTGTATTATAAAAATAACAATGACAATGAGCCATCGACGCTCATCGAGTCGTTGATTGAGAACGGTTCATCGGTGAGAAGTGGAATTCAAACGGCAACCCTTCGTTCAACCCCGTTACGAAATATATTGGAAATTGGGGTATTTCAATAACAAACTAAGTCGGTAAATACGTGAAAATGTTCCAATTCTTTATTTTGAATGTGACTGCACTAAGGAGATGCTCCTCGTTCTTTACTGTAGCTCGTGTTCTCGAAGACTGAAACGATAATTAACATAACATGAAATCATAATTTTTCACATATTTATACGTCAGAGCAGATGTAGAGAAAATATCGTGGCTATTAAGGTTCAAATGTTCTTACAATAAGTAATTGAATGAAAACAAATTGCGTAAAGAATGCGATGGTTCATTATGTCATAAACATGATAAATTTCAACGAATGTTGCAAATCTAAATGTGGGATATGGTTTTTTATCCTTACTAATGGTCGTAGGTATGAGAAAAAAAAATGGAAATTTCGGAAAATTAAACATGATTTGGAACACGGTTATCTGTCAGTAAGACTTTTCGGCGTTTGCAGCTCCCCGTCATACTTTGGAATGTCGTCAACTTTAGGCAACCCTTGATATCAGCAATTGAAAATTATCGTTGCATTCGTTAATTATCGACGAATAAAATGAGCCTGCTACTTTTTGCAACTTTTCATCTGAACTCTTAATATTAATGTTTACACAGAGTACGGACCAGAAAACCGAAAAAATGTCCAGATTACTAAAAGTCCTTCAAACGCTTTGAAATGTGGTACTCATGGGTTTTCGGGTTCGCTGATTCCGAATTCGTACTCAAAATTCGGCAATTCAAAATGGCGGATCCAATATGGCGGGCAAAAATACTAAAAATGATTCGATTGTGCTGAAATTCTGTACTAATAAGTTTTCGGGGTCGCTGATTCCGAATTCGTACTCAAAATTCAGAAATTCAAGATGGCGGATCCAATATGGCAGACGAAAATGCTAAAGATGCCTCGATTTGAAATTTGGAACTAATACATACGTTCGTGGCTGAATCTAGCCAGCACCCATTTAAGGACCCAAATCTATTTTTTCTCCTTTTCGCTAATTCCCATTTCTTATTCCGTTTACTTTTGAGAGCGCCTACAATTTTTTTAAAATGTATTCCTCTAAATTTATATTCAATTTTTCCAGAATGTAATTTACAGCCACAACTGTATCTTTTTCGATAAATTTATCTGACAATTATTGAACAATTTCGCATTTAGTATATTTATAATTGATACTATTGTAGTAGTCATAGTATATATATATAAATGGTACATATGAAATATCATATATGTATATACATATTCGATCCGCCATTTTGAATTTCCGAATTTTGAGTACGGATTCGGAATCAGCGACCCCGAAAACCCCCCAATACCATACTTCACCGCAATTGGAGCACTTTTTGTATTTTGGCCACAATTTCTGCTTTTTAGCCCACTGTGAGGCGTCGAACCGAGCCGATCACTCGCACGGCCGTACATGTGCATGCACTTGAGGACTCTCTACAAGGACCGGGGAAAAATCAGTCATAAACGAGAAAATGCAGAGACTTACAAAAAGGACCTTCGTAGTATAAAAACTATAGTGGCCATTGTAAAGACCACTGAGAAAAAAACCTTTCCAACAAGATTAACTTTTTGGTCAAATTTCTTTCCTAGAAATCCAACAAAATATTTCGAAAGTTGCTGCCCTTTTAATTTTTGGAAACGTAGGTGGTAGACGGGTTACGATTTAAGAGGCCACACCACTCTAGCGGCAGAAAAAAGGCCTAAGTTTAACGATTTATTTTGGGAGTATGGTACAAGTAATAAGATTTCTTTTCAGAGGGTTTATTTGACGCACATTGGAGTATAAAAAAAAATTTATTATGATTTATATGATTATTATTGATGATTATTATGATTATTATTGGCGATAGAGGCCATCTGGAAAATCGACTTTTTCAAACTGGGAGGACGTATTACTTGAACACCGTTCGATGGATCGATTTGAAATTTTCATAGTAGCTTCGCAATTACATTCTCTATCGGAGTACGTAGGCGTTTTTTGATTTAATGTAAACTTTCATTTTTATAGACGATTTACTACTTTTTTTGGGAAAAAAAATCGATTAATTTTTTCAAAAGTGCACCATCTCTACAAAATTTGATTTAAAAAAAACCCCTACGTAGTCCTATAGCCAATAGTATATAGATTATAACATTTTTTCGGTTTTTAGTCCAGGTCTTATACTTAACGAGAAAACCATCCTCTAGAGAGGTGTTAAAAAAAAAACGATTTTCAAGATGAACTCTGTCGCGATTTTGTATCAAAATGATAATACATTTTTTTTCATGCTTCAATATTTGTGAAATAAACCCTCTGAAAACAAATCCTATTCCTTTTTTCATACTCCCAAAATAAATCGCCAAAGATAGGCATTTTTTATGCCGCTAGAGTGGTGTTACCCCTTGAGTATACATCGATGTAGGATCGTAAACGATATTCGAACAGGGGATGAACCAAAGTGGCGGAAAACCATATACTGATTCGGAGATGAGCATCCGATATTATTATACAATATTTTAAACAAAGGGTTTATACCAAAAAACGGAATTGATTAATTTTTGAAGAAAATATTTGATTCGAGAATTTAGAGGGTCGAAATGTGTCGAGTGAAAAAGAACAAAAAAATTACACTACGCGGTAAAGTGTAACCATATGCAGTTACAAATACCGTAGATGTTTATTAGGGTGGTTCTTAATTTGGTGATGTTGGAAATTCTTTGGTATTGTTCCTTGAAAGTAATCAACATATCCAGAAAAAAAATTGGGCGCAAGCGGAACTTTGTCCAATAATTCTAAGCCACCCCACCGAGCTGTCGAATTTTTATATGAAAAAATGCATGCATTCAAAATTTTGTTAAGAAAATTGTTTATTATTTCAAATCTATTCGTGATAAAAAAATTTTGTATTGTGTTTTTATAGGAAATTTAATGCTCTACAAAAAAGGTATCTTGTAAAATTCTTGTGAATCTAATATTTATCACGTTATTAGCAAAAAAACTGTCATCATTTATTCCAAAAGTTCATCATTATGACCAAAACAGGAGTTTGACGTCGAAAAACTGCAATGTATTCTTTATATGCAATTAGAAATATGAAGAGATACGCAGTGCACTCAATAACGGTATGTGAACGATATTAAAATTTTCAATTTTATCAATTTTATTATCATTCATGATAAATTTTTCTTCTTTGATCGATAAGGACATTGATTTCTTTATCAGTTCCAAATCGATGGCTTTTTTCGAAAGATTTGAAATCAACACCTCATTTTTTGATATCGATGTGAGCGAGTGGATTTCTAATGAAAATTATTTACAAGGCTTAAAAATAGTTAAAGGAATTAAAGTGGTTAACGATGTTGCAGAAAGAGGAGTGAAACTTATTACAGAGTACAATGATCGTCTCACTTATGATGAAGATCAGAAACAATTGAAGAATATTAAAAAAAATATCCTGATATTAACGAAGCACCTTTGCTCCAACCGATGTAATTCATTATTGTTGATTTTTAAAATATATGACATCATTCATTATAATACACAATAAAATTGATAAAATTGAAAATTTGAATATTGTTTACATTTCATTGTTGAGTGCGCTACGTATTTCTTCATAATCTTATATACATACGAAAAATAAATTGCAGCTATTCGACGTCAAACTCCTGTTTTCACCATAATGATCGACTTTTGGAATAAATGATGACAGTTTTTTGCTAACTACGTGATAAATATTAGATTCACGAGAATTTCACAAGATACCTTTTTTGTAGAACATTATATTTCCTACAAAAACGTTATATAAAATTCTTTTATCATAAATATTTTTGAAATAATAAACAATTTTCTTAACAAAATTTTGAATGCATGCATTTTTTCATATAAAAATTCGACAGCTCGGTGGGGTGGGTTAGAATTATTGGACAAAGTTCCGCTTGCGCCCAATTTTTTTTCTAGATATGTTGATTACTTTTGAGGAACAATACCAAAGAATTTCCAACATCACCAAATTAAGAACCACCCTAATGTTTATGAAATAATCGTTCATACGGAAATTATTTGAAAAAAATAAACGACACACGCTTTTTTTCAAAGTAACGAGAATCGAGTTTGCCAATCTCGGCACGACGGATCGTCAGTTTGCCGGAAAAAGTGGTGAATATCGTGGGCGCTACTGTTGGCACGAAAAAAAAAGTATAGAAAACGCCTCGAGTATCGAGTATCCGTAAAGCTCTCGAAGCCGAGGCCCGCGTAAGGTATAGCGTGT
The DNA here is from genome assembly GCA_958009045.1 of Oxytorus armatus. Lineage (NCBI taxonomy): Eukaryota > Metazoa > Arthropoda > Insecta > Hymenoptera > Ichneumonidae > Oxytorus > Oxytorus armatus. The sequence goes on from OY253753.1 coordinate 19,468,428, forward strand.
ACTTGAACCAAAGTACACAACGAAGTATAACGTTCATATTCTCCTATCGCTACCTAATCCGTAATACACGTCGCAACGAGCGAGCACTCTTTGCATTTATACGACTACCTTTTTTTTCCCTCAACCCCCGGACATCACATCCGATATCCCTTCGAGATTTATGTCGCAGCTTTCGTACCCGTTCTTACGACGTGACGCTTTTCCTTTCTTTTCCTCTCTGCCCTTTTTCCACGAATAAATTCATCGTTCGCCGGGTAACTCCGTTTTTTGAAAATAGAATTTTGTTGAATCTCGAAAAAAACTTATCAATGTTATGTTACAACAGCGATCTTACAAATAAAGGAAAATAAAAATACTCGAGACGTTTCGTGGATAGACGCTAATATGTTCGTTTGCCTCAATTCGTTTTTTTACATTCGTTAATGCAAAGTTACCACGATGTTGAAGTTTGCATCGTTGGAACGCAACGAAAATAGGTTTTTAAATTTTGCATTTTCAGCATTGGTCTTGCTTCTCATGCCCATTTAGGCCCAGGTCCTTAACGGAGACCCCAATAAAACGTTTTAACAATTTTTGTCATCGATAATCCGTTCTTGAAGGGAATTAATAGCGTGTAAAATCTATTTCCGTTGCATTACAACGATGCAAACTTCAGCATCATAGATTACCGGTCTTCGGATAAATAGGATTCAATATGGATTATGCCTTACGGAAATGCCTCATTCTCCTCGAATAGGTGAAACACATCAAACGCCCCGGAAAAATAATTTGTTTCCGTGTGGCATGCGCGAACCGCTGTGGTACCGGCACGTGCGTCGTTACGTCCGCAAACACCTCTTTGAAATCAACGCGTCAATTTCTCCCGCGCGTTTAACGCGAATTTTTTAGTTAGCCTCGATATATCGAGGAAAACTAACAAATTTTACACCGCAATAACGACACGTGAACGCGATTATATAACGACTAAAAATGATCGAAAGAGCATCATGTTTGTAGAGCTTTCGTCGATGAAATAAATTAAAACGTACGACGCTGAAGCCAATCTACTTTCCGTACAAGGACGATCTACCAAGGAGGAATCCATATTGGGAATAAGTACAATATTTGTGGCTTGATAATTGGGCGGTTATACGCATCTTCGTTAACAATTTATATTTCGCTAGATTGAAATCCCGCCGCTCATTAAGATAGTAGTCTGGTAACTTAAGCCGATTTTCATGTCTTTTTTAGAGGGCGTTTTTTTGTAGGAAAATAAAAATGAATCGTTTTAGATATTTAGGATGTTTTTATTTACATATTGAAGATACAAAAAAAAATTAGTTTGAAAAAATTTAATAGTTTATTATTATTATTATTATTGATCGAAGTTGGCACCTCGAAAAAAAGCGCGTGGGTGGCCCCGGTGATTTTGGCTCTTGATGTTATCCGAAAACAAAAGTTCTTGATAATTCTTAATCTGTGGATCTTAATCTTCTTAATCTGTAGACATGTTGAATAAAAAAACTTTTTTTTGGAAAAAAACTTTTTTTTCCAAAGTCCGCCATTTTGTTATTTATCCATGAAATTTAACTTCAGTAGTTCCGACCAGAATGACATGTCTATAGATTAAGAATTATCAAGAATTTTTTATTTCAGATAACATCAAGAGCCAAAATCACCGGGGCCACCCACGCGCTTTTTTTTCGAGGTGCCAACTTCGATCAATAATAATAATAATAATAAACTATTAAATTTTTTCAAACAAATTTTTCTTTGTATCTTTAATATGTAAATAAAAACATCCTAAATATCCAAAACGATTCATTTTTATTTTCCTACAAAAAAACGCCCTCCAAAAAAGACATGAAAATCGGCTTAAGTTACCAAACTACCTTAATAGATAACTATTTATAATTGTGATATTCCGTCCAATTCTAATACGGATAGTGCCTCCTTTTTAGCAGCTTACGCGACCACTATCGGGCGTCACACGCTCACCATAAATTCCCAATTACCCACCCGATGCAGCGTTCGAATTTGGCATTGAAAATTATTCGTCGGAGGCATCTTCAAAATCCTTCGATGTCGTCGCGCCACGGCATGGACGAAGAAATTGCGGGAATTCTCCATAAGTTACTTCGGAACAAACGTGACGGTTCTTGATTTTTCAGAAGCCATCCTAATACCGTTAAAACGGATGTTCAATGGCTGCCCGACAGTTAGATTATATTATCGTCATTCGGTATCCGAATAAGGTGGCTATATTTGACGAGTCTTTTCAATAATTTTTTTTAAATCTCCATTTCATATTGACGACCCACGATTAAAAAGATCTTTGTCTTCCATTGTTCAGGGTCCCGAACGGTTTGGCTCGTAAAGTTCAAAAGTAGAACATATTCACCGTGAAAATATCGATCGAAATGATGAACGAATAAAAACGACGGCGCAACGGTTACGTACGGTCGTTTGGTCGGATGTACGAGGAAAATAAAAATGTTCCATCAATCGTATACGTGGCGCAACAGTGACGATAATAGCGCGAGTAATCATCGCTCTCCGTTCGATCCACCGTTATAGCGAGTAACCGTGGTGTCGCGCGTCGGTTGTTCTCGTCCTTGTATATGAACCCGGCTATTGCGACTGATTGCTAATTATTGATCAAGCATTTGACGCACAACCACCGTGACGATAGTATCAACGAGGGTCTCTCTGTGCGTATATCCATTGAGTATATACGTGCGCCAAAAGCCTCCGACTTCAATGAAGGATCTGGAAAGCGCGTGTGCCGCAATTACTCCACCGACCGGGTTCGCGGCACGCGATGCCTTTCTATCAATTTATATTGATGCTAGCCGTACGCTCGTCGGTGGTGCACGGTCACATCGGTGGGGTTCCTTTTTTTTTCTCCATAGACCTTAATCAGGAATTATTTCGTCTTGCTACAAATGAATTGTTACTATTGTTCGTAGATTGGTATCAACTCGATGGAATACGAGTTCCGATAACGCGCGTTGACGAAATGAAAGTAGTTAAATTGGGAGCGATGTCATAAGACAGATCGGCAATAAGCCCGAGTGGTCGTAAACCCAAACTGTCATTAGGCCCAAATTGTCTCGAGCTCGAACGGGCACAAGCACGAATGGTCATAAGCTCGAACGGTTATAGCCACGAACGGACATAAACCGGAGCGGTCATAAGACCGAGCGGTACCGAGCCCGCAAGGTCGTAAACCCAAACTGTCTTGAGCTCCAACGGCCATAAGCTCAGATTGTCAGAGCTCAAACGGTCAGAAACCAGAACAGTTATGAAACCAATCGGTCATGAATCCGAGCAGTCATAAGACCGAACGGTACCGAGCCCGAGTGATGAGCCTGAACGGTCAATAGCCCAAACATGACAATTTAGGCTTATTACTGTTTGAGCTTATGACAGTTTGGGCTTATGGCCGTTCGAGCTCAAGACAGTTTGGGCCACGGTTTGGGCCTGTGACCGTTTGGACATATGACAATTTGGGCTTAATACCAATCGGATTTGTTACCGTTCGGTCTTACGACGTCACCCCGTTGAATTGCATATCAATGTAAGAACCTATCGCGCGCGCACACCCGGACATATTTTTTCTTAATGCAATTTTCCGATGTTTTCAAATATTTCCAATATTACCGACGCAACGCCATTGAAAAGGCATTGTTTTTTTTTTCATGAGAACAAAGCTTCCTCCGTGACTAAACGAGCAAAGACGATGCTGCATTGAAGAGAATTAAAAAAATCATTTTCTCCCAAGTTTCATAATCGAAAAGCCCTATAGTCGAAACAGCTTCGAGGAAGAATAAATGCGTAGACTCGTCTCGCAGTCTCTCTCGTGCCTGTTCGCTTCGGCACTGTGAAAGCTTGCTTATTTCGCGAAGGACCAACGGCGAATCATTTATCAATCGCGCGGATTACACGGACGCACACTGTGCAAGAAAAATCGACAATGTTTCAGGTGTCAAGTGTGGAAGGGGTTGGTGTGCCAGTGACACGGGAGATAGATGTACGCGGATACGGAGGACCCCATCCAGCTACTTGTCCCGCGCTACCCAGTAGCGTTATAGAGGCAACAACATTATGTACATTTTGCCGTTTTCATCCACCCGCTGTGTGCCAAGGGTGTTTCGTCTACCGGTACTCTCCCGTGCGCGCGTGGATGCTAACGGACTCTCGATAGTCCCGTATCCGTTTGCACCGTTATCGCGGCATCGATTCGCCGGAGAACTAGCTCGTCTGTACTTCCACGATCGATTCTCGATGTTTGGTCGCGACTTGACGAATGAAAAATATCCCCGATCTTTCTACGATGTTTCCGAGTACCCTCTGTCGAAAACAACTTTGTCATACGTACGTAACAACTGCGCGACGCGCATAAACTACATTTGCGAACGACAATAGACCCGCTTAAAAAAATTACGATAAAAAATAACATAACGTTCATCCCAATGAATCGAGCAACGTGTTAATGCTAGTACAATTACGATAGAAGTAAGTACGGAGTCCTAATTCCATCGGCAAGTAAAATTACAGTCGTTTCACCGCACCAATGCGTTGTTGCGCGAAATGCAAAAAGTAACAGCGTTCTTAGGGTAGTTCTAGCACAAGAAATGGGAGGGGATAGAAGGAGAAGTGCACGAGGCGGGCAGCTGAGTCGCGCTGCGACGTTGTCATGCTCACTAAACGTAGTTCTAACGCGTTGCTCTACTCGTATATCCGTGTGATTCATCTAATTGCGTGAATGCGTGCCGAAAGTGAGTTTATGGATGTCAGTGACGCGAATAAAGACAGCATCAAAAAGGTGTCTAATAAAAGATTGAAAGGAAAAGAGAGATTGTGAATCTCTAGAAAATGAATTCAGCGGCAGGACCGCGATACTTCAGATCCCAACTGTACACCTATCCAACTGTCACGACCAAACTGACACGAGCATACGAATATTTCGCAATATTGTCACGACAAAACTGTTCCCGAACAAAATTCTCACCATTAAAACTGTCACCGCACAAACTGTCACCACTAAACTCTCCTGAATATCTATTCGACACGTGCAGAAATCTTCACGAACAAAACTATCACCGTCTAAACTGTCACGGTCTCAACTGTATTCTGCCCGACTGTAACGCAGCAGAATAGTCAGCGTCTACACTGTCAGGGCGTCTACTCAATTCTGCACCGACCGTCACCGTTCCAACCGTCACCGCACAAAACTGTCACCGGGAAAACTGTCGCCGCGCCAAGGCGAAATGTACTAACTCACACAGGTATAAGCTGAACTCGTAGATAAGAGCGCTCGGGCTGCTAAAGTGAGGATGTAACAATCCGTTGAGTCTAACAGTGAAAAATTCAGTAATTTCTCCTATGGTAACTGAAACTGTAGAGTTTTTTTCAAAATTTTCAACCGCCCGAAGTTTAGCCACTGTGTGCCACCGTTCAGAATTTGTGCCCAAAATTTCAACGCGATTGGTCGTACCGTATTGGAGAACGAGTCTTTCGCGTTTTCGAGCCTTTCGAGGAGACTGATACATCCCGTTCAGCGGTGACGGTTGGTGCCGTTTACAGTTTTGCCCGTGGCAGTTTTGCCGGTGACAATTGCCGCGGTTACAGTTGCTGCGGTGACAATTTAAGCGGTGACGGTTTCAACGGTGACAGATTAAACGGTGATTGTTTAGACGGTGACAATTCAGACGGTGACAGTTCAGATGGTGACGGTTTAGACCGTGACAGTTTAGACGGTGATAGTTTTGTTCGTGAAGATTCTGAACGTGTCGAATTCAAGAGAGATTTAGGAGAGTTGAGTGGTGACAGTTTGCGCGGTGACAGTTTTAACGGTGAGAGTGTTGTTCGGGAACAGTTTTGTCGTGACAATATTGCGAAATATTCGTATGCTCGTGTCAGTTTGGTCGTGACAGTTGGGTACAGTCGGAATCTGTAGAACCGCGCTCCTGCCAATTCAGCAAAATCATTTATGGATTCACAGATTCACTGAAATTATTGAGGCGAAAATTTCCTGGGCGTCAAGGCAAAGGAATGTTTACTTTGTCCAAGTTAGCGGAAGATTCTCTCGACACAAATTCATACGCAGGAAACTTTCATCAAGCTACGTATGATGTTGTCGTTCTGCAAGATTTCATCAAGCAATATTTCACTTTCGATGATATATTTGAAAATACTATAATATTCGTTGAGTCATCGAAAGATTTTATGCGTAAATTGAGAGTTGGATCAAACAAAAAACAATTATCGGGTTTGAAAGACGTTCTATCCAAATATATGAAATTTCAAAACAATAACGATTTGAATAAATACAATTTCTATGACAAATGTATTATTTATTCCTCATATTTTTATTTCTATTCGAATCTCAATGAAAAACCGTTAAAATCTTCCTATACATTCAACTCCGAAGCATTTTCCTTTTGAAAAATTTGTATTGCCGCGCTGCGTCGATTTGTATCATATAACACACACACACACACATATCGCGCCAGTCGTAATAAAGCGACGTTGTCATGCTCACTAACGAGTTCTTCTAGCCCCAAAACAATATTTTTTTAATAATCCATACTTTCTTACTGTATGGTTGAACATTTACTGTAAAATATATGTTATTCTTCATCTAGTACACTACTTTCGTGCCAAATTTCAAGAATTTTTATCCACTCCTTCGTACATTTTGGTGACCAAATATCCGGCAAGTGCTCATTTAGTTCGATATAGGTATACGTTCGTATGCAAATTTAACAATTTTTGATAAACGATATCTTGAAAATGGTACGGTGAAACAGTCTCAAATATCGCATAAGTATTCTTCGGTACTTTTTTTGAGTTTTTCCCAAAAATTCATTAAATTTGCTCTACTCTTCATTTGTGCTAGAACTACCTTAACCTGGCTTCACTGACGTACACTTGGTGCGCTCTGTGGTGTGGCTCTTGCATGAAAATAAAAGATAAAGATATACTCTGTGCGCGTACCGAGTGCGCGTCAACCGGCTGAAAACACCATCGAATTGTTTTATTTTCAATTAGCACCGTACGTATGCATTTTCTGCCCATTCTTAAACTTATCTTTGAAGTCTCGTAGTACGCGAGTCAAGGACAGTGTGTGTTTATCGATAGTGGGTATTTTACCAACGATCGATGTTGTCGGTACCGCTGTTAACGGTCGGTACTAACCCTCTGAGAGTAGCGTGTCCACTATATCGATATTAGATTGAACGGCTCGGAGCGTGTCAAAAGTTTCGACGATTCAAAATCACACGAATAAAAGAACGATTTTTTTTCGCACAGAAGCCAAGTCGTGTGAGTAACGAGAAGAGCAACGTTCGAAAGATTCGGAAAAAAAAATGCAACACAGGAACATGAACGAATAATTTATTTTTATTCAAGGACTTACTACTTTCCGCAGCTCTTCCGGATACCTCGGAGATCCCTTCCCGTAGGCAGACTGAGAAATTGACAGCAATGCTTGATCGATGATTTGTCTTCTGTGAAACAAACGGGAAGTAAAACGCTGAACAGTGATAGCGTCCTTTTTTCTATCGGATGAGTCTGTAAGAAAAAAATTGCAAAATTTTCATGAAAATGTAGCCGTTCGAAAACCATCACCGTATCGCGGACGTAAAGAAGATACTTTTTGAGTTTGCATCAACTTACTTCTTTTTTTTTCCTTCGACCGCTCTGATAATACTTTTTGTGCGATCGTTGTTTTCGCACGCAAACAAATGGTGAGTATGAAAATTGAAAAACCGCGCGGGAAACACTTGTTGAACGAGTTTGAGCACGACGGAAGCAAGATGGCGAGTGAAAATTTTTTTTTCATCCCCCTTTCTACGACGACGAGTAGCAACGAGCGGCGCAACAACGTTGAAGCGCGTGCGCGTCCACGGAACGAAGAAATTCAAACGTAACGGTCGTGATGAAAATTAAAGGAGTGGATGCGTGCGCATTGACTAATTATAGTTATAGTTATTTTCATTGTTCATTCATCCGCCATTTTCTTGTGCAATTGTTTCTATCGGCATCCCCCCCGCGACAGTATACTTTTTTAGGACTCTCGTTTGTTCTTCCGCTTTTTTCGATCTTCCTAACTAACTTTTTTGGTTACGGCATCGAAAATTACCCAGCGACGCTTTACCGCGCAGATTTCCTGCATCGCATTTTTTTTTCCATACAACGCTTTTACCCTGGAGAATGCAAGGGAAGAAATTTTGGAAAAACCCGTCTCCGTCGATAAGTTGGCCGTCCTACTTACCGACGCTATCAATTTTCCAAATTTATTTATTGAATATCTTTTTGTACGTCTGTACTCTAGCGTGCCTTAATTCGGCTTTTTTTATGCTATCCATAGTGAATAAATCGGTCCTAGCACTAACACCCGCGTCCAAGGGATGATTACTATTAGGTACGGTGGAGAGGAAGAATTGAGAATAATATCGAATATCTCATATTTTTCGGCCAATTGAACCCATCAGAGAGGTTATGTTTGGATCAAGTTATTGGTCTTTCAACCCGCAATAATGAGTGCTGAAAGCCAAATAGCTACTATCGTCAATGATATTCTAGTGAGTTTATCGAAAAATCTCCACATCAATCTTTTTATTCTTAATTTTTTTATTCTTAATTTTTTTATTCTTAATTTTTTTATTTTATTTTTTACCATTCCTCCGATTATCTTGTACAAGCCCAGTGCTCAATTTTAAATCATTAGCGAAACGTTTCTTAAAATATGTTTTGCGACATTTGTACAAGTTGGAGTAACATAGAGATTCGGACTTTGCAGAAGGTAGAGCCGTTGGAGGAGGCATTCAGTTGCATTCTGGATCACAATTTGAGCAACGAAGCGGAAAAAATTAAAACATGGCAATTGGAATTGAGCGGCGCAATGACGAGATTGCCGGCGGATCAACAGGAGGCTGCTATCAAACAGTTTCTCAGCATGGCTTCGAGCATGACGAATCACAAGCGTTTGCAAATGTTGCTGAACCTTTTGGAAAATCTCGTTACCAGCAACGACCTACCCGCCAGGTGCCTCCCATACCGCTAAAACCAAAAAAGCACGCTCGCGCTTCCTCGGAATTCTCTGTAACGATGTATTATTTTTTTAGATTGGTGTGCGAATCGATTCTAGGCTGTGAAAAACTGGTGTACGAACTTCAAGACTTTTGGGTCGAATGTTTTGGTTTCGTACGCCGTATCATCGGAGGAGTGGATTACAAAGGGGTCAGGGAAATTATGAAGGTCAGCAAATTGAATCTCTGATGAAATAGAAAATAAAGGACACACCTCGCTGCGCGAATATTTTTCCCTTTCCATTGGTTTTTTCCAGAAGTATCATTGATTGAATTATATTTCAGGGATGCTCGGAAAAAGCTCAGACACTGCCGGCCAAGCTGAATGCTTCTGTACAGCCGCAATTGAAAGCTCTCGAGCATGTATTTGAAAATATTTTCGACAGAAACGCCTGTCTACTACCCAGTTACTTCGTCGTCACTGAGATTCAAAAAGTATATCCGGAAAACAAAAATTGGCCGCATTGGGTAACCGGAATGCTTTCTAGTAACGAGTAAAAAGATTGCGGTTTAAACATCGAACTCGTTTAAATGAATGCGCGATCTTAATATGTTTTAGAAATTGGCGAAACTCTTGTCGAGCTTCGTGGAGAGTTTCCGACCAGTTGCGCAAATGGTCTCGATAATCGGTCACTCGAAGATGCTCCCGGTGGTCGAGCATACGGGCTACGCGGATCATCTGATAAATCCATGGCTTCTCGATCCCGCGAGCCTCAAATTTTCATTGAAAGGCAATTTGCCTTACGATCCAGAATTGCTCAAACCACAAACGGAACTTTTACGATACGTTCTCGAACAACCGTACAGCAGGGACATGGTCTGTTCGATGCTAGGATTGCAGAAGCAAGTTAGTAATGTAAACGTATTAACGACGCAATAGAAAGTGGCGATTCATAACTTTTCCGCTTATCAAATCCCTTGTGTAGTATTTTCGCGGTGAAATAAGTTACATGAAACTTTTCTTGTATCAGCACAAACAGCGATGCGTTGCTCTCGAGGAACAAATGGTCGAGCTCGTAATTCTCGCAATGGAAAGATCCGAGAACGATTTAACTGCGACGGGTGAGGGAATTGACGGAACAGTCGCGAATCACTGGGTCTGGCTTCATCTCTCATCGCAATTGATCTACTTTATACTCTTTCAATTCGCTTGTTTTCCCAGTATCGTAATGGCCATTCACGAGAAGCTTGCAAATCGGGACTTGAGAAAAGGACGCGATCACTTGATGTGGGTCCTGTTGCAATTCATTTCTGGCAGTATACAACGCAATCCGGTGAGTAAACGATTTTTTAAATTCTTTCATTGTCCAAACTACTTAAATAGACTGAGAAATTTAATGGCTCTATAAGTATGTAATTGAACTTATCTTCAGCTATCAAACTTCTTGCCGGTCTTGAAACTTTACGATCTTCTGTATCCGGAGAAAGAACCGTTGCCCGTGCCCGATTACAATCAGGCATTGTGCACTCATCAAATGGCCATTACGTGTATTTGGATACATTTGTTGAAAAAAGCGCAGCTGGAACACTCTAATATTCACAGGCCTATACCACTAGCTCTCAAGGCCCATCACGAGTACGTTCGTTCTTGTTTTAACCGAACAAATAAATCCTTGAATCGCGAATTCCAATTAAAATGGCCTATTATCGCACAGATTTCTTCAGCATCTTGTCATGCCAAATACCTCACTGTGCATGGGATCGGACTACAGAATCGCGCTTTTGTGCAACGCTTACTCGACGTATCAGGAATATTTCAGTAGACCAATGGCCACCCTCGTTGACACAGTTTTGGGAACGCAAAAAGTGACTATAAACCATTTAATCGTTGTTAATCTCGCGAATAAGCGTATCGACCGTTTTTCTTAAAAATTACGAGTTACAGATGCAAGCGCAACAACCTTTACCAACAACTTTACAAAATAACGCGGCACTCGCCACCGGACCGATAACACCTCTATCCATGTCGATACTCGACTCGCTAACCGTTCACTCCAAAATGAGCCTGATTCACAGTATCGTCACTCACGTCATTAAGTTGGCTCAGTCAAAGAGCAACTTGCCTCTGGCACCGGCACTCGTTGAGACTTACAGTAGATTATTAGTTTATACGGAAATCGAGAGTCTCGGTATCAAGGGCTTCATAAGTGAGTATCAACGAATCTTCCAAACCCCGTGTCCGACAAACGGTAAACTATTTTCTCATCGTCCCGTAATGTTCCCAGGCCAATTACTACCAACGGTGTTTAAATCCCACGCTTGGGGAACTCTGTACACGCTTTTAGAGATGTTCAGCTACCGTATGCATCATATACAACCTCATTACAGAGTGCAGATATTGTCGCATCTGCACAGTCTCGCGGCGGTACCACAAACTAATCAAACTCAGTTGCACCTATGGTATGTAAAAGAAAATTATATTATTTTGCAAAAAGTGCTAATTGAATCTTGAACATTCCTTCCTCATTAGGATGGTTCTTAATTTGGTGATGTTGGAAATTCTTTGGTATTGTTCCTCAAAAGTAATCAACATATCTAGAAAAAAAATTGGGCGCAAGCGGAACTTTGTCCAATAATTCTAACCCACCTCACCGAGCTGTCGAATTTTTATATGAAAAAATGCATGCATTCAAAATTTTGTTAAGAAAATTGTTTATTATTTAAAAACTATTTATGATAAAAGAATTTTATATAACGTTTTTGTAGGAAATATAATGCTCTGCAAAAAAGGTATCTTGTGAAATTCTCGTGAATCTAATATTTATCACGTAATTAGCAAAAAAACTGTAATCATTTATTCCAAAAGTCGATCATTATGGTCAAAACAGGAGTTTGACGTCGAATAGCTGCAATTTATTTTTCGTATGTATATAAGATTATGAAGGAATACATAATGCACTCAACAATGAAATGTAAACAATATTCAAATTTTCAATTTTATCAATATCAATATGAATTACATCGGTTGGAGCAAAGTTGCTTTGTTAATATCAGGATATTTTTTTTAATATTCTTTAATTATTTGTACAATGAATTGTTTCTGATCTTCGTCATAAGTGAGACGATCATTGTACTCTGTGATAAGTTTCACTCCTCTTTCTGCAACATCGTTAACCACTTTAATTCCTTTAACTATTTTTAAGCCTTGTAAATAATTTTCATTAGAAATCCACTCGCTCACATCGATATCTAAAAAAGGAGGAGTTGATTTCAAATCTTTCGAGAAAAGCCATCGATTTGGAACTGATAAAGAAATCAATGTCCTTATCGATCAAAGAAGAAAAATTTATCATGAATGATAATAAAATTGATAAAATTGAAAATTTAAATGTCGCTCACATACTGTTATTGAGTGCACTACGTATCTCTTCAATTTTTCTAATTGCATATGAAGAATACATTGCAGTTTTTCGACGTCAAACTCCTGTTTTGGCCATAATCATGGACTTTTGGAATAAATGATGACAGTTTTTTGCTAATAACGTGATAAATATTAGATTCACAAGAATTTTACAAGATACCTTTTTTGTAGAGCATTAAATTTCCCATAAAAACACAATATAAACTTTTTTTATCATGAATCGTTTTGAAATAATAAACAATTTTCTTAACAAAATTTTGAATGCATGCATTTTTTTATATAAAAATTCGACAGCTCGGTGGGGTGGGTTAGAATTATCGGACAAAGTTCCGATTGCGCCCAATTTTTTTTCTGGATATGTTGATTACTTTCAAGGAACAATACCAAAGAATGTCCAACATCACCAAATTAAGAACCACCCTATTCCTCATATGCTTTTTTTATATTTCGCCACAATGATAATTGTCGATATTATATACTGTATATTGTCAATATTGTAGTGTCGAGAGCACAGCCCTTAGAATGATCACGGGCCTAGGATCTGCCGAAGTTCAGCCTCAACTCTCCAGATTTTCGTCCGAGCCAAAAACTCTCGTGTCATCAGAGTCCGAGGAACTGAACAGAGCCTTGGTCCTCACTCTCGCTCGTTCCATGCACGTTACGAGTGAGTTGTACGACTCGCAGATTCGTAGATTCTCGAGCGACGTCGTACGTGGCGTTGTTAATTAAATTGCGATAATTACTTAATTCACAGGCACGGGCGCTGATTCTCTTAGTGGCACATGGTGCAAAGAACTCTTGAATACCATTATGCAGAATACTCCGCACTCGTGGGCTCAACACACACTGCAATGCTTCCCCCCTGTTCTCAGCGAATTTTTCCAACAGAACAGCGTGCCCAGAGAGAATAAACAACAGATCAAGGTGACAATTAATTGAACATTATCAACGAATCGATCGAGACCTTATTAATGCAATATTTTGATGGTATTCAATGACGAAGAAAGCGGTCGAGGAGGAATACAGAAATTGGGCATCGATGAGCAACGAGAACGACATAATTGCACATTTCTCCGTTCCCGGTACACCGCCACTTTTTCTCTGTCTCTTGTGGAAAATGATTCTCGAAACCGACAGAATAAGTCCTATAGCTTACAAGTACGTACGGTATTTAGGGAGGGGTAAGGGTTTCAGCATAAAAAAACACTTTTTTTGCGATTTTTTTTTCAAATATGGATTGAGCAATTTTATTCGAACCTTTTGGTACATTATTGAGCATACTTTTGACAATGTTGTGTAATTTTTTCATGCAGAAATATTGAAGTATATGCCCGTAACAGAGCTTCCCCCGGAACGTCTTGGAAAAAAAAACAATTTGCGGTGTTCACTATAACTCGGCCGGAAATTATCCGAAAATGAAAAACCATGAAAATTTAGTCAAATTATAATCAAATCTTCCCCCCAACGTTCTCGGATAATTTTTTTTTTTCATTAAAAAATTTTTGCCGGCCATCTAAAGTGTAAACTGTTATTTTCCACGAAAAATTCCGCCATTTTGTGGGTGGGAAACACCCTTAATGTAAAAAAAAAAATTTAACTAAACGTTGGGGGGAGATATTTTATATTTAGAAAATGTGTACAAAGTTTGAAATGAATCGGTCAAGTAGTTTTTAAATGGCAGTGAACACGGACTTTGAAAAAGTAGTTTTGAGAAAAACGCGTCTAAAGTGCACTGCTAAGCCCGACCGCCCGCAGCTATTAGAGGTATAGCGTTAAAGGCCAGGAGATTAATAAGACAATAACTTCAAGAACATTGCTTAGATCGGTTTAAAATTTTAAGGACATATTCTTGAAATATTAAACAATAAGATAAGACAAAAAAAAATTCGAAAAAAAGTGAAAACCCTTACCCCGCCCTTTATATACTTTGAAACAAAAGGCCAAGACTCTGAATATTGATAGCTTTCGACTCGTCGATATCGTTCGTTCTACAGGATACTGGAGAGGATTGGTGCCCGAGCGCTTTCCGCTCATCTTCGCAAATTTTGCGACTATCTCGTGTTCGAATTTGCTAATAGCGTGGGCGGCCAGCACGTTAACAAATGCGTGGATACAATAAATCTTATGATCTGGAAGTACAACATCGTGACGATCGATAGACTCGTTCTGTGTCTCGTGAGTGCATCTCCTATCGTTATTCGATGATACCCGAATTGAACCCGGACGTTTCATAATTTACTGGGTTTGTTTGTTTTTTCTTCGTTAAGGCTCTGCGAACTCAGGAAGGCAGCGAGGCCCAAGTGTGTTTCTTCATAATTCAACTTTTGTTGCTGAAAGCTGCCGAATTTCGCAACAGGGTACAGGAATTCGTGAAGGAAAACTCGCCGGAACATTGGAAACAATCGAATTGGCACGAGAAGCATCTCGCGTTTCATCGAAAATTTCCCGAAACTTTCGCACCCGAGGGTATAATGGAACAAACGAGCGGCGGACCAAATCAGTATCAGAGTCTTCCCGTTTACTTTGGCAATGTTTGCCTCAGATTTTTACCGGTGTTCGACATAGTCGTTCATCGGTATCTCGAAATACCGCCGGTCATAAAGAGCCTGGAGATTCTCCTGGAGCATCTCGGCTGTCTATACAAATTTCACGATCGTCCGGTTACTTATCTGTACAACACTCTGCACTACTACGAGAAAAAATTGCGCGACAGGCCGCCATTGAAACGAAGACTCGTGTCGGCGGTTCTCGGCTCGCTCAGAGAAATTCGAGCGCCCGGTTGGGCTCTTTCCGAAGCTTATCAGTTGTACATGACTCGAGCGCCCGACGACGTTTCTTGGGTTCCCGAATTGGATTATTACATTCGTCTCGTGCGACGAATCGTCGAGAGTAAGTTGATGGATTTTATTTGCTCCTTTCATTTGTCGCAATCATCTTTGAATTTGCTCGAGAGCTTTACGTTTCAAAGAGCTTTCAAATTTTTCGATCATTGCCTAATACGTCCTTTGACTTTCGTAAATTTCGAGTTATAGAGTCGAAACTTTCTACACGAATGGAACAGAGAACGAAAGTGTTTGGGAGTGAATTTTGCGTGATTTCATGAAATTTCGTAATATTCTAACAATGTCCGTAACAGCCCTAACTTTTGTAATCTCGTACCTATCGAACCAAATATTTTTACACGAATAAGCTAGGCGACAATGATGTATGGTATTGAATTTAGCGTCAATCGCTTAGGCGATTAATACAAATAATACATTTTTTAGGTCTAATGTAAAACGTGAATGGGTGGCTCGAAGTGGGGTTTTTTAATTCTTCGTTAAATTGAATACCACCCACCATTTAACTGAATTCTAAGACAAACCGTTCTCGACACATTTTCGCATATTTTCAACACCTTGTCATTGAAAACTCGAACTTTGTTGCTTTTTCACGATTCCAAAGTTTGCGCACTATAGGGAAGGAAAATATCACAAATTCGGAACTAGGAATCTTTTTTCTTTCTTAATTTACCGTTGCCTTTTAGCAATGACCGGAACACCGCACTTCCCTGCCGTCGATTGGAGATTCAATGAATTTCCGAATCCGGCGACCCACGCTCTCTACGTAACCTGTGTCGAGCTTATGGCCGTACCAGTAGCGCCGAATTTAGTAGCTAACGCTCTACTCGACGTGGTCGCAAAGGGGTAATTAATGAATAATACGGGAAGATTTATAGAAGATAATAATGAAAGATTTGT
Organism: Oxytorus armatus; assembly: GCA_958009045.1. Classification (NCBI taxonomy): domain Eukaryota; kingdom Metazoa; phylum Arthropoda; class Insecta; order Hymenoptera; family Ichneumonidae; genus Oxytorus; species Oxytorus armatus. The sequence continues at coordinate 19,484,606 of OY253753.1, forward strand.
CATTGCAAACGCTTAATTTATTCAGATATACCGTGATACCAACGAAAGAGATACATCTGTGGATAAATTGCGTGGGCCTATTGATGGCGGCGTTGCCGGAATGTTACTGGCTCGCACTTTACGAACGTCTAGTTGAAACAGCCAGCAGTCCGGGCTTAGCCAAATGGCAGTACAACAATCTCACGCCGTTTCAAATGTTTAATTTCGACATAACGCACAATTGCTTGCTGGAAAACAAATACAGCTATATGCTGGCACTCGCGCACTCGATATGGCATCACGCTGGTGTTGGACAAATCACTACGATGCCTCAGTAAGTTACTACGTATACCCTTTTCTTTCTCTCGTGAAATTTAAAAAATATCCGCTATTCATCCACCCTTAGATGCTGTGAGATCTCGCGATTGTCGCACTGGGTCAATGGCCTCAATTGATTTTGTAATGGCTGCCATTTTTGTCAAACCGTCCGCTCGATTCCAGCAAAACCATAATCGGACGTGCCTCAAATATTGCAGAAAGTTTTCCTATTAATAACGTAACCCATTAAATGATAAAGGTACCCAAAAAAATGTTGGGGATCTAAATTTTGAAGAAAAAAAAAACGTTTAACGGAAAAAAAAATTTTAACTTTCATTTTTCACACGTCTTTAGCTAAATATTGAGGATCTCGAGATGCGGTACTTTGAAGAAATATATTCAAAAATAGCAGTGCGCGTTTAAAAAAAAATGTATTCAGTCATCCGAAGATTTTCATACGGAGCCACATTACGCCTTAGTTAGTTGTCAGTTGATGACTCGAGTTGACAAATGAGAATTAAAATTTATCGTCTTTTCAGATTCATCAAGGAAAAACTTCAGCCCGTTGTGACGAGCGAGGAACAGCTGATATTCGCTTGTCACTTGATCGGACCGACTCTGGCGCGATTCAACGTGGAGAGACCTCGTTGCGTGGTCGAACTCTCGGTCAGTCTTTACGAGATGCTCGAGCAGGTCGATCGTACACAGACGCAGCTCAAATACATGGATCCAGTCTGCGATCTATTGTATCCTTTGCCCTGCGAATCGACGTTTCTTGTTGTTAATTTACGGTCCGAATGGGTTTTTTTTCTCTTTAACACGATCGTCACAGATATCATATAAAATACATGTTCGTCGGTGACATGATGAAAACTGACGTGGAATGCATTATACGAAGACTCAGGCCAGCCTTGCAGATGCGATTACGATTCATCGCTCATCTCAACATCGAAGAGATTCAGACGACGTAGCGTTAATAACTCTTCCTACATATTCGTTTAATTTATTCTTATTACTTTTTAATATATTATTTAATCATCGAATGCCGCACTCTTGTACGCCTCTTTAAGTCGATGAATCGGATCTAAATGTTGCTTCCTCGAGGCTTAAATCGTGAACCAATGCGCCCGTGGCTTCCGCACTGTCTATACAAATTTTGGGTATGCCGTTCCCTCGATCGCTGAAAAATATTCAAAGAGATTTTTTTTTACAACCAATATTGCCATCGACCGTGGACGGTCTTTCCTTTAATCTCTGCCTACTCTTTGATCCTGCTGTGACCACTTTTTTTATCCGCCGATACATTGGAATCGGTATGTTCCTCGTGCTCGCGCCGACTCGAGCCGAGATCGTGAGGCAATGAAAAGTTTGGTTCAACGTCAGTCGCCTCGTCGGCCTCCGAGTTCGTGAAACAAATCCTTGCTTCCCGTTGACTTTTCAGACTTAAGACAGTACCGAGCGCTGCACCATACCACTAGTTACATATTTTTTCTCCATATTTCGTAATAAAAAGAAAAATATTTTTTTTTAATCTCAATAAATATAATAATTTCGTACCTCTCGAAACGGGTACCTTGGTAGATTTACCGGTTGGTACAACCGGCAGAATCTTCTTCCATCTTGCGAGCGGTGTGTCTTGACCCTGTCCTCTTTTCTCGGCGATTTTAAACATCTTTCGTCGCTCTTCCGTCCTCTCTTGGCGTAATTGAATCTGTGAACGAAGTGACGAAACGAAGTATCCTTATTACATTAAGGGCGGGGTAAGGGTTTTCACTTTCGAAAAATCGAATTTTTTCTTTTGTCTTATCTTATTGTTTAACATTTCAAGAATATGTCCTTAAATTTTTAAACCGATCTAAGCAATATTCTTGAAGTTATTGTCTTATTAAGGGAGGGGTAAGGGTTTCAGCGTTAAAAAAAACACTTTTTTTGCGATTTTTTTTTCTCAAATATGGATTGAGCAATTTTATTCGAACCTTTTGTACATTATTGAGCATACTTTTGACAATGTTGTGTAATTTTTTTCATGCAGAAATATTGAAGCATAAGCCCGTAACAGAGCTTCTCCCAGAACGTCTTGGAAAAAATTTGTTTCTTCACTTTATTACTTCATAAACTTTAGACGCGTTTTTCTCAAAACTACTTTTTCAAAGTCCGTGTTCACTGCCATTTAAAAACTACTTGACCGATTCATTTCAAACTTTGTACACATTTTTCTACATATAAAATACCTCCCCCCAACGTTTAGTTAAATTTTTTTTTTTTTTACATTAAGGGTGTTTCCCACCCACAAAATGCCGGAATTTTTCGTGGAAAATAACGGTTCACACTTTAGATGGCCGCCAAAAATTTGTAAATGAAAAAAAAAATTATCAGAGAACGTTGGGGGGAACATTCGATTATAATTTGACTAAATTTTCATGGTTTTTCATTTTCAGATAATTTCCGGCCGAGTTATACTGAACACCGCAAATTGTTTTTTTTCCAAGACGTTCCGGGGGAAGCTCTGTTACGGGCTTATGCTTCAATATTTCTGCATGAAAAAATTACACAACATTGTCAAAAGTATGCTCAATAATGTACAAAAGGTTCGAATAAAATTGCTCAATCCATATTTGAGAAAAAAAAAGTGTTTTTTTACGCTGAAACCCTTACCCCTCCCTTAAAGATTTGAAATGATTAACGAGTAGAGAAATTAAATATTTTATCAATTAACTGAAAAAAAATAGGGTGGCCCAAAACTTTTGCACGCCACTCTATATCATTTCTACGGGCTCAAATTTCCTACGTCATAAATTATAACATTGTCATTATCAACGTCAATTTACGCCTTCAAAAGCTCATTCAGATTCTATGCATTGCGCGTATATTAATATTTATTGATATTAGGCTTGACAAATGATTGTTATCAATTTATAACGATTTTATGAAAAAATAAAATATACCATAGATTTGGAACGATCGATTTTCTCGAAATTAGCGAAATTATAAAGAATAATGGAAGTAAATAATTGAGAAAGTACATGTACCTTCAGATCGTCGTTGGCTTCTCTGAGCGAACTAGCGAGAGAAAACATGTAGTAAATAATCAACGCCATTAGAACGATCAATGGTATGACGATTCCCGGAGATGCGATGTAGTCCAAACATCTGTAAAATCAACGATTAAATGCGGTTGGATAAAAGAAATTTAATCAACAACACTCGACGACGAAGAGTATTAGCGCGCTCACTTGTGAAGCGTCTTTCCCGGAAGAGCATTCTTCAGACTTTGCGTGGCCATGTGATAAATTCTTCGATAATCGGAAAACGGTCCACAGTGCCAGGAGGGTTCGACCCATACAATTGCGTATCCGACCGGTAGAACGCAGAGAAACAACATCGTCAGTAGAAGAGCGAGATAAAAGTTGTTCGACCTCAACGTGAACGAAGAGAAGAGCAACGATCTTAGTTCTGATTTTTTCCGTCTATATTTTCGTCGATTTTTCGTCGCGATAACGAGTGAGTGTATTTTCTAACTCGAATATTTGAGAGAATTTACGCGTTACCTGGACGCCCGAAAGACAGCCTCGTGCGGCACGTTGCAGGTCAAAACGGCCCACGATCTGAGATACATCAGTATTCCCAATTTCACGAGATTCAACACCGCGAGTCCGGGACTAAAAAACAGACCCATCCAAACCATTCCCTGATTATTAACGAGATGTAAAATATTCTCGGCTATATTGAAATGGCCATATCTGGGAAGGTGTTTCTCGAGATCCCAGCACCAACAGGAATTCAAGTGACGAACTGAGAGAGCTCTTAAAAAATCGAAAACCAGCGTCGTTAACACCGTGAGCACCTGAGGAATAACGGCATCGGAAGTATATCGTCGCACCGAGTAACGTTTCAAATTGACTCTTTTCGTGAGGTATAACTAAACCGGAAGTCGATACGCACCAAATCCATTACCGTGAGTTTCGCGAGTTCCTGACCGAACATCGTCTCCCAGCATAGTCTTCGCAATTTTCTTCGTGTCTTCATATCCAATCGCTTCAGCGCGGTCAAACTTACTGTAATAATACGAGAGACATTTGTTTTAAATTTATTCAATTTTTCTATTCCTTTTCAACAGCACAAAACTTTAGCTACCTATGAGGAATAAAAAAAGGTGCAATTTGAATCTCTCCCATTGATTCCTCATCATTTTAGCTGTCGAATATCCCCCTACGGTCGAATAGATCACTCAATTTTGCTTTCGTTCATTATTGTACGTTGGTACAACATTTTTCGAAAAATTAAGGACAAAAATATGAGGAAACAATGTGATAATTTTGATTTGAACCTTTGATAGTATTTTTTTTTTAATTAAAAATTCATTCATATCGAAATGCCCGCGTCAATTTTGACGAAAATTATGTAAACCAGCGGAGTACTGCCGTAATTTTGTGACAAATTTCAGTCAGACATCGCGATCTCTCGTCGTGTAATAGCGAGTTGCACTAAAAAACACTTTATCCGAACCCGATATTTTCATGTTTCGATACATTTCAAGTGCTGCGACATTGAAATCACGATTTTATTTTTACAAAAACATACCTTCCTGCTGGAGGAAGCAAAGCGTGATTTTTCGATTCAATCCTCACGCGTACGAGGTCTGTTAAAAAAGTATCGCGAATTTTGAATTTCAGCGTACTACGTATATTCGATTTTCGATTTTTTTGTGGCGTTAGGTTGGTACTCGTGTCCCTGACTTATGCTGAAAAAATCGGCCATTTTGAACGTTTAGTTAATAGTTGACAGCTTTTTTGGTTAGACGTGTTTTGGCTTGTCTTCGACTTTTGCCTATTCCAAAAAATGGATCAAAGAATCCGTATCAAATTTTGTGTGAAAAACAAAATTAAGTGCGCGGACGCATTCCGAATGTTGACTGTGGCATATGGTGAAGTAACCTTGGACCAAAGCAACGTTTATCGGTGGTACAAAATGTTCTCAGAGGGCCGAGAAGATGCGAACAACGAAATACGTTCCGGACGCCCGAGCATATCGACAACAGACGAAAACATTGATAAAGCGAAGAAAATAATATTGGCCAATCGTCGGATCACCGTTAGAGAAGTTGCCGAGAAACTAAACATATCGATTGGCTCGTGCTATTCGATTTTTACCAATGATTTGAGCACGAGACGGGACGCCGCGAAATACGTGCCAAAATTGCTCAATTTCGAAGAAAAACAGTGTCGCGTTAACATTGTTAAGGAGCTGTTGGACTCGGTCCTCGACGAGCCAAATTTGCTCCAGAGGGTCATAACCGGTGACGAAACATGGCTTTATGGTTATGACGTGGAAACCAAAGCTCAATCATCGCAATGGAAGTTGCTTTTTTGGAACAGGCAAAAATCGAAGACAAGCCAAAACACGTCTAACCAAAACAGCTGTCAACAATTAACTAAACGTTCAAAATGGCCGATTTTTTCAGCATAAGTGATGAACACGAGTGCCAACCTAACGCCACAAAAAAATCGAAAATCGAATATACGTAGCCCGCGGAAATTCAAAATTCGCGATACTTCTTGAACAGACCTCGTATATACCTTTTTGATTTCTTCCCTCGGCATATTCGTCGCGTGAAGACGCGCATACGTCGCACACTCGTTCGTAACACCTGGTAATTCGTGCGTTTGTTGCCGGTGTCTCGTTGAGAGGATTCTCATCATCGACGGTCGTTTCCGCGCTGCTCGAACGACTCGTCGATTCCATATCCATTTCCGTCGACGGGGTCGTCCCACTGGTGCTCCCGATCGTAAAATCATTGGATTCGGGATTAACGGGAAACGCAGTCGTGGAATTGTCCTCCGCCGGATCTCGATAATCCGAACTATCGTAATAATCGTAATTGCTCTGACCTTCACCGTCGTGATTATCGTAACGCGTCCAAGAGTCGTTGTGATATTTCGAGCGAGATGAGGATAAAGTACTCGGAGTCAACAAATTATTCGTATCGCCGACGCCGCGAGCGGTCGTGGATTCAAAATCAAGAAAATCATCGATCCCCATCGGAGCCTCGTCCGGCATATCGTTAATTCGCGATTCGTAAAAATGATTTCCATTGCCGGCGGTATTGTTCAGCGTGATGTTCGACGCGAGAACGAGGCTCAACGAGACGAGAGCCGCTACGGATCCGTACGAAGAATGATCACAGGGAACGGGAACTATTTGACAGCCGGACGAAGAACGCACGGTGGCAGCCACGGTCGAGTTCTTTGGCTTTAGACTTTGGAGTTCGATTTCCTGAAATGACGGTTAGTTTTTGTCAATGATCTATGAATTTCGTTCTTATCTTTTTTCTCCTCCCCTCCCCCTCACCATGTTGCTTATCTTGCCGAAGAGAGCGAATATCAAGGAATAAAGATTGAGAAGATTCAACACCATGATCCTGCAATATGAGACGAGCACATTTCTAGTTATCTCGTTAGCACGAATTTAAGGGCGGGGTAAGGGTTTTCACTTTCGAAAAATCGAATTTTTTTTTGTCTTATCTTATTGTTTAAAATTTCAAGAATATGTCCTTAAAATTTTAAACCGATCTAAGCAATATTCTTGAAGTTATTGTCTTATTAATCTTCTGGCCTTTAAGGGCGAGGTAAGGGTTTTCACTTTCGAAAAATCGAATTTTTTTTTTTGTCTTATCTTATTGTTTAACATTTCAAGAATATGTCCTTAAAATTTTTAACCGATCTAAGCAATATTCTTGAAGTTATTGTCTTATTAATCTCCTGGCCTTTAACGCTATACCTCTAACAGCTGCGGGCGGTCGGGCTAGCAGTGCACTTTAGACGCGATTTTCTCAAAACTCCTTTTTCAAAGTCCGTGTTCACTGCCATTTGAAAACTACTTGACCGATTCATTTCAAACTTTGTACACATTTTCTACATATAAAATCCCTCCCCCCAACGTTTAGTTAAATTTTTATTACATTAAGGGTGTTTCCCACCCACAAAATGGCGAAATTTTTCGTGGAAAATAACAGTTCACAGTTTGGATGGCCGTCAAAAATTTTTAAATGAAAAAAAAAAAAAATATCAGAGAACGTTGGGGGGAAGATTTGATTATAATTTGACTAAATTTTCATGGTTTTTCATTGTCAGATAATTTCCGGCCGAGTTATATTGAACACCGCAAATTGTTTTTTTTCCAAGACGTTCTGGGGGAAGCTCTGTTACGGGCTTATGCTTCAATATTTCTGCATGAAAAAATTACACAAAATTGTCAAAAGTATGTTTAATAATGTACAAAAGGTTCGAATAAAATTGCTCAATCCATATTTGAGAAAAAAAATCGCAAAAAAAGTGTTTTTTTTTAACGCTGAAACCCTTACCCCTCCCTTAAAAACTATTTGACCGATTCATTTCAAACTTTGTACACATTTTCTACATATAAAATACCTCCCCCCAACGTTTAGTTCAATTTTTTTTTTTTACATTAAGGATGTTTCCCACCCACAAAATGGCGGAATTTTTCGTGGAAAATAACAGTTCACACTTTAGATGGCCGACAAAAATTTTTTAATGAAAAAAAAAATTATCAGAGAACGTTGGGGGGAAGATTTGATTATAATTTGACTAAATTTTCATGGTTTTACATTTTCATTTAATTTCCGGTCGAGTTATAGTGAACACCGCAAATTGTTTTTATTTCCAAGACGTTCCGGGGGAAGCTCTGTTACGAGCTTATGCTTCAATATTTCTGCATGAAAAAATTACACAACATTGTCAAAAGTATGCTCAATAATGTACAAGAGGTTCGAATAAAATTGCTCAATCCATATGTGAGAAAATAAATCGCAAAAAAAGTTTTTTTTTTTACGCTGAAACCCTTACCCCTCACTTAAGTATAGTTAATAGCGCGGACTGAAATTCATCGCACGTACCGAGCCAACTGAAGCCGTAATTGTTTGCGAGGATGATGGTTCTCAACCATACCGAGTATGTCGAAGACATACGGGAAGATATACGAGATAAGAGTCATGGCAACGGTTATTTCGTTTTGTCGCCACCAACCACTGTTCGCTTCCGGTTGCGTAGTTCTCGCGACTACCTCAACGACCGCGTAAGCCGACGCAACGAGAAGCGCGATCAAGGAAAGATTTACGAAGACTCGAACGGTAATGACTTTCCAACTGCAATTGACAACGAATTAACGATAAATCAATAGTGACGGACCGTTGAAAACGAACTAATGAGATATCAATGGGATTCTAATCAACCAACTGTCCAAGATCCTTTTCTTTTTCAGCTTCTTCGAGCAATGATTCTTTAAAACCAAGAGCTATACTGGCTATTCGATTGTGCGCAGTCTCGGGATTTCCAATCATAAAGTCCCAGCTCGTGAAGAGCTTCCAGGAAAAAGCGCATTCGTCCTCCTTCTCCGAGAGCTTGCTCATTCGTGAATTCTCCGCCATTCTGTGAAAAGACAATTCCAAGTATGAAATCTTCAATGCCTCCGTATCCGTAACTAAAAACGTGGATCTTCGGTTTTCATACGGTATCTTAGCTCGATAACCAGGGATCGGTTAAGGTGAGAGTATCGCATGATTATTTATCGTAAAATAATATTTACGAAGTAAAAAATTTCCAAACATTCGGTACGAAGATATATAAAAAAGGTTTTTTTTTCGTTTTCTTCGAAAAGATTCCAAAAAAGAATTGACGAGACCGAAGTTTCCGCTGTGACGAAGCAACAATTATTCGTTCGACTATAGTACGTTGTTGACTTACTTGCGCAATATCGCGACGAAGCTGTAAGTGTAGACGATCAAATTGGCGAGAAAGTAAGCCAACGGAAGTCGGTAAACGCCGCCCGGTGGATCCCAGTTTGTGTACCAGCCGTAGAAGAACGGCGAATACTTGACGACACCCTCGAATTCCCAAAGAGTCAGGAGATGCTTGGACTTGACTTTTTCTTCGGGTAACATGAGTTTTCTCTCGCCCGCTTTGAGCGGATCGGCGGTTAGAACTTCGGGAATGGCGACGAACGCCGCGAGTATCAGCGACACGACGAGATTAATACGGAACAGCCAACGAAGAAAAATGAAATAAGAAGCTACCGCCGATCCGAAGTGTGACTCAATTTCCTTGATGCGAAGCTCCCAAGGAACCATCCAAGTTTGCAGATTCATCAGCTCGCGTCTCAAGTATTGCCATTTCTGCGAAAATTCACGTTCGAAACTTTAGTTCCACCGCCGTTCGTTCAATGGAATTTCGAACGAAATACTCGTGGGAAAAAAAATAAAAAATAATGGATAAAGGAGTATCACTTTGTTAACGAAGATCGATGCTCTCGCCACAGCGTCCCTCGTATTTCTGCTCTGAGCCAATCTCTCCTGCAAAACTCCCTCGTGTCGTCTCACGTAAGTTTTTGCCCGTTTGATCAGCTTCATTTTTTTACGCAACGGCCACGGCTGAAGTTTTACCGAACTTATAACCTCCTTGTGTAATTTCAAATTTTCGAATATCTGCTCCTGCGTACCATTGTCTTGAAACTGACGATCCTCCTCCGTCATCGCCCGATCAATCTCGATCGAGATCGCCGTACTGCACAAACGAATAAATACTGTTTAAGAGAAAAAGAGAAAAAAGAGAGAGAGACGTTAAGACAATTTCTACAGACTCTCCGGAACTGGTGGTGAAAACGGATGACCGACGTCGCGGCAATGCTCGAGCGTTATCGGCAGGGTCGTCATTGACGAAAGTTGATACTTTTCGACGCTTTCTTCTTCCGCTCGATTTTCGCGAAGAATTTCGTCGTTGCATTATCGCGCATAATGATGCCGAATAATCATCCTCAGCTTCGTCCCCAACTTCGGAGCCATCACGATCTGGATAAACAATATACCAATAAATTAAACAATAAATATAGTTTATGCATCTTTCGCGCGATATACGAGGGTCGTTCAACAAGTACTTAGCCTACAAAAGAAAAACGAAAATTTTTGATAAGTGGCGATTCATTTTTCAACATAGTCTCCTTTTCGGTCTATGAACTTGACCCAGCGATGCTCCAACTTTTTTAACCCGTCCAAAAAATAATTTCTGTTGAGGTCGGCAAAATAGTGGTCCGTGGCGGCGATGACCTCCTCATTCGACCCAAATCTATTCCCAGCGAGTGACTTTTTTAGGTTTGGAAACAAATAAAAGTCACAAGGGGCCAAATCTGGTGAATAAGGTGGATGGGACAGCAATTCGTAGCGCAGTTCAACCAATTTGGCAATGGCGACGGCGGAGATGTGAACCGGCGCGTTGTCGTGGTGGAACAGCACTTTTTTCTTCGCCAAATGGGGCCGTTTTTTCTTCAATTCGGCGTCGAATCGGCCCAATAGGTCGGCATAGTAGAGCCCCGTGATAGTTTTACCCTTCCGGAGGTAATCGATGTGGATCACACCTTGTGAGTCCCAGAAAACGGTGGCCATCACCTTACCGGCCGAAACAACAGTCTTCGCCTTCTTCGGCGCACGTTCGCCGGGTAAAGTCCACTGTTTTGACTGTTCCTTGGTCTCTGGTGTGTACCAGTGAACCCATGTTTCGTCGACGGTCACGAAACGACGCGAGAACTCCGCCGGATTGCGCTTAAACAGCTTCAAACATTGCTCCGAAGTGGTCTCACGGTTGCACTTGTTGTCCGGCGTAAGCAAACGCGGCACCCATCGCGCTGACAGCTTCCTCATGCCTGGTTCTTCGTGTAGAATATTATGCACCGTTCCTTCTGCGATGCCAACAGTCTCAGCTATCTCGCGAACCTTTAATCTGCGGTCTGTCAACACGAGATCGTGGATCTTTTTTTACGTTTTCCTCCGTGGAAGCCGTTTTCGGGGCACCTGGGCGTGGTTCATCAAAAAACCGACGTGCGGGCCACGAGCAAACTCGTTAAACCAATTCTTCACGGTTCGCCATCGACGGAGAAGAGTCGACCGTAGACAGCATCCAAGCGATCTTTGATTTCGCTGCGCGTTTTCCCTTCCAAAAACAAGAATCGAATCACCGAACTGCTCTTTTTCCATTGTTATAAAACTGACTGACACGCTCGCTTCCAAAGGCTATCAAAACAGAACTAATAAAGGGAATTTAATGAAACTTTCACAGTAGGCTACTAAAAGTATGTACTGCACGATGGTAACACTGATCTGTAATAGCAGCGCCTTCGGGCGGTGAGGCTAAGTACTTGTTGAACGACGCTCGTATACTCGAACGGAAAACGTACCACCGAGGATCGTCGTGGACAGCGGCATCACGGATGTTTACTTTACTCTTGAAATTGACGAACCAACGCGCGCCGGTTCCTCAATCGCAAACGTAAAGCCGGATCTCTCGGCGGTTGAGTCCACCACCTGATAAACGCGATACCCGTTACCGATAGCCGAAGAAAAGACTCGATTGAATTTTTATTCGAGATCGAGACTCGACGGCTGTTTGTACGAAATGATTCGTAGGAAACACGAATTATCGTGTGATCGTTCGAGTTGCCGCACCCTCTGGGCCACCAGGAGGCTCCGTAGAGCCAGTCTCGATCGCCGTCCAAGTACGGAGACGACTCGAGGTGTACGATCAAACGAAGACTCGCCACACCTCATCTACTCTCGGCTAATCACTCTCTCTTCTTATCCCTTTATCCTCGCGTATGCGTGCTCGAACGGCGTTATCTGGAAATTCTGAATGGCCGCGAAAATCACCCCAATCGGCATATAGGTTAACAAGGTAGGAGGATACGTGGGAGCTGCTCCTTTGGTGGCACGGACGAAGAGAAGAGAAAACACGCGGTTACATCGCGTACCTCCGATAATGTTCGACCGTGTTGGCCAACACCGATCGTCGTAACGCACGCGAACTTTACTCTCGCGAATACTTACGTGGGGGGGGAGGGGGATTATGATCGGGGAAGCGACGGATACAGATGTTGCTCGCGTTCGTTCGGAATGGTATCGCGTGCTCGAGCCGTGATGAAATCGCGACGCGATACCCAAGGCCCAACACGGGAACAGCTATCGCTTCGATTATCGAGATACGGAAGTAACATTAATTAATCTAGCCGTACAAGTAGGCTTTGTAATATATGTTATTTTGCAAAGGTCGCGGGGTCTCTTTAATTTCATTTAATCGGTTGAAAACGAAACGTACCTGAAAGCAACGAGAAAACGTGGGATTCTCCTTATGACGAGGTGAACTCGTCGTTGGATCGCGTTCTATCGATAGGAATTCCCGGTCTGTTCGTCTCGTCCGCTCCTACTCTTCTCGCACCGCGTTTATTCTCCGCCCTTGGATATCTTCGGCTCGGAGGATTTCTTCCAATTTTAACGCTACTCCCCGAGATTCGTTTCTTCCTTCATATTTCTCGTCCGTACTTTCGCTCGCGTCCTGACTGAGATAAAATTTCAAATTACACGTTTACTTTTATTCGTTTCCAATTTACTTATCGTCGCGTCGACGTTCGCGACGATTTATACTTTGCGCGTATTACCTTTCCGACCGTCGGATCGCCAGGTTGTGTCGTTCGAGGTGACGACGCTCGATGCGTCGACGCAACACCTTCCGTACGCCGGCACGTCGGGGCATACCCTTGGGACATCGACATTGGTACTTGGCTGTAGAGCTTTTTTTCTCCCTCGTAATGGTATACGGTATTCTCCGAAGGATAAACGCGATAATGAAATACCATATTGTATATATGCGGTATACACGACGGGCGTGCCGTTGAAAAACTCGCGACGCTACTTTGCACGCACCAACTCAGCGCGAGCTGCGGCCGGTCACACCCTGGGCGTTTGTTCGTTCGTAAAATTACCGGTGAGTCTACTCGTCCGTTCGAGAGCTATCGATTGATAACGAAAAGAAAAAAAAAAATATTTAGTGGCCTCGTTCGCACCTTTTCGTGACTGAACTACGCCCAAGTGTATATGGAACTTCGACGTTGTCTTCTCTGGCAACGAAACCCTGGGGAGGGGATCGCGAGTACGCCACGACGGAATATTGATCGGGTCATTTGACGAGAAAAAGGAATATCCGCGACGTACGTGTCGCTCGGCGTTGAGATTATTATCGGTTTATGTACCAGACGATTTATCGTTAATCGTGACTATTCCGCGCGCAACCGGATCCATCCCTTTAACGAAAAGGCGGAATGTTATTTTATTCGTTTTTTTATTAATCCGGTGGCGTTGTAATTCGTCAATCATTAACGACGAATCCTTCGCGTTACTCGTGACGAGACGACTATGTTATAATAAGGAGAAAAAAAAAACGATCTTGCGCTCACCCCGAGAGTAATTGAGTCCGTTCTCGTTTCACGAGCTATCCGTGCACTTTCACGATGAAAATGGAAATTGTTTCGGAATATCCTTTCCAGTCCATTCAGCGTTGCCTCGTATATTTTTTCATGAGTTGCTCGAAGAGAAATAATATTTGATCGTGAACAAACGTTACAGGACGGTGTAACGGTGAATAATCGGAATAAACGGATTAATGGCGGATCAAAGAGTCGGTGTTAATAAAGAGCGAGGATGAGAAGCGTCGATAAAAGAAATTCTTTACACAAATATAACTTTATTGCGGTACAATAAAACGAGCGTACATCATCCGTGTTTCGTCTTTCTAGGAAAATCGGCACGTGCGTCAAGAAGAACGGACGAATCTCCGAGACACCTCAAGCTCGAAAACCGCTCCGGATTTTTTTTCGTTACCGGCCGTCGATAACGAATGTTCGACAACGAATGTTCGATAACGGATGTTCGATAACGAATGTTCGATAACGAATGTTCGATAACGATATCGATTACGTTACTTGGTCGTGTGTCGCGCCCATGTGGTTCTTTGGACCTGACACATGAGATCGCTGCGCGACGGCAAACGAGCGCTGGTCGTTCTCGACGGCGGAGGGCCCGTCGTTCTCAGGATCGTCGCGAGATTCTTCGGACTCTTCTCGCGACCGTTGTCGCGCTCCGAATCTCCGGCCGGGCTTGCCGACGATCTCGAAGGAATATCCCGCCTTCCCGCAACATCCGAACGTTTTCCCCGCGGCGGAGGATCCAGAGTTATTCGTCTCTGTTCTCGTTGCGGCTCCGTCCGTTTACCACCGGACTCGGAAATTCCCGTATCTCTGCCCGACGCGTCGAGCGAGTTTCTCCGGCTCTCGGTTGTGCGGGGCAACGGTTTGATAAAAGCCGCTGGTTCCGCGAGGCTCTCCGGGCTCTCGGTGAGACTCGTTCCGTAACTCGGGCTTTTGCGCGACATTACCGGCGAAGAGGCGTAACTGTCGGCCCGTGAGAGTCGCAGGGACGTTCCTCCGGGCGACGATTGTACATTAAGATTCTGAAATATTCTCGTCATTTATCCCTTTTTCCCTTCTTCCGCTACGTCTACGTCGTTTAAGGTAGTAGTCTGGTAACTTAAGGGCGGAGTAAGGGTTTTCACTTTCGAAAAATCGAATTTTTTTTTTTTGTCTTATCTTATTGTTTAACATTTCAAGAATATGTCCTTAAAATTTTAAACCAATCTAAGCAATATTCTTGAAGTTATTGTCTTATTAAGGTAGGTGTAAGGGTTTCAGCGTAAAAAAAAACACTTTTTTTGCGATTTTTTTTCTCAAATATGGATTGAGCAATTTTATTCGAACCTTTTGTACATTATCGAGCATACTTTTGACAGTGTTGTGTAATTTTTTCATGCAGAAATATTGAAGCATAAGCCCGTAACAGAGCTTCCCCCAGAATGTCTTGGAAAAAATGTTTTTCTTCACTTTTTTACTTCATAAACTTTAGACGCGTTTTTCTCAAAACGCGTCTAAAGTCCGTGTTCACTGCCATTTTAAAACTACTTGACCGATTCATTTCAGACTTTGTACACATTTTCTACATATAAAATACCTCCCCCCAACGTTTAGTTAAATTTTTTTTTTTTTACATTAAGGGTGTTTCCCACCCACAAAATGGCGGAATTGTTCGTGGAAAATAACAGTTCACACTTTAGATGGCCGCCAAAAATTTTTAAATAAAAAAAAAAATTATCAGAGAACGTTGGGGGGAAGATTTGATTATAATTTCACTAAATTTTCATGGTTTTTCGTTTTCAGATAATTTCCGGCCGAGTTATAGTGAACACTGCAAATTGTTTTTTTTCCAAGACGTTCCGGGGGAAGCTCTGTTACGGGCTTATGCTTCAATATTTCTGCATGAAAAAATTACACAACATTGTCAAAAGTATGCTCAATAATGTACAAAAGGTTCGAATAAAATTGCTCAATCCATATTTGAGAAAAAAAATCGCAAAAAAAGTGTTTTTTTTACGCTGAAACCCTTACTCCTCCCTTAACAAATTGTCTCTTCGAAAATAATCGTAGAAAAAAGAACTCACGGACGTTTTGTTGGTGCTCGGTGGGAGCAAAAAATTCGGTGGTCCCATCGCGTATGGTGACGGTGTACCGTAGGGCGATCTCTGTTGTTGATAAGGACTTATGTTGTGCAACCTTTCGAGCAACTGCGTCTGGAAGTGCAACTGATCCGTCGAACTACCCGTGCCTTGAGCGTCAACGCCGGTATGACTACCGTGATAAAGAGCTTCGGGCGGATACGAGCGGTAGGTGAACGATGGTGGCTCCGGTTCCCAGGGTGAGCTTCGTCCGGGAGTCCGCTGAGACTGTGCCGACGCGACGTGTCAATTTCGTCGCATTTTATAGCCATAACTTTGATGCGTCGGAGAGACAGAGAGATGTTAAAGAGGAGAAAAACAACAAAAAAAACAACAACAAAAAAAAGAACGTCCATCGTTTTCTTCCGATCTCACGGAATCTCATGAAATATCGAGATTTGATGAATATAATTATTGCACAACGTAACACGTGCACGATGACGATCAACTTGATAAAGAACGACGTTACCTAGCGTTTGTTCGTGGGCGTAAAGTCCAAAATCTCGGGCGAAGACCCGTCGGGCAACACCGCAACGCACTGTCCGTACCGTAAAACAGCTTTTTTTTTGCAACACAATTATTACGTATTATATTACAATAGCATTTGGGAGATTAATTGTGGAACCGATGGAGGGAAGGATTTAGTCGGTAGCGAACGTTTGACGCAATCTTCACGGCAAGTACACGTTACGTCGAACGATGCAAAAGCAAAAATTAATCGTCAGAATGTTGAACAAACTGAGATTGAAGTGGACGCGGTTCGTTATAGCGAGATGAGTTATACGACGGTACGCATCGAGAAAAATTGGTCGCTCGACTGATTTATTATTTAAAAAAAAAAATAATATAACGCCAGCGAAACGTAGGCTACAAATTAGTTGTTAAACGGTATAAAAAAAGTACAAAAAAAGGGGGAAAAAAAGGTAAGATAAAATAAAAACTAAATGCATTCTTGTCAAACGTTGAGCCGGCCGAGTGTAGTCTCTTTGTTCGCGTATCGCGAGAGCCGAGCACGCGTCATGGCGTTTCTGTATCACTGCGTCATGCGGTAGAGCGTTACCTGGCCGAGGCTCGATAGGTCGGGAATCGTCGGTGCTTGTCCCGTCATCGAGTTACCCGTACCACCGGATACTTGAGACTGGCCGGCTGCGTGACCGCTCGATGCGCGTTCTTGCTCGCGCAAATGACCCACCAGAGCACCTATATGCTCGAGAAGTTCTTTGTTCTGTACGAGCAATTGATGCGTCCTTGTCTGTTAAAATATTAATGAAAAGACAAAAAGTTTTACATTTTCCGTATCTACCTGTGTAACAAAGCGTTACGATCGTTAACGAGATCATTACTACGAGTACAATTTTCACGATCTGTACTTTCTTTAAGATAGTAGTCTGGTTACTTAAGCCGATTTTCATGTCTTTTTTGGAGGGCGTTTTTTTGTAGGAAAATAAAAATGAATCGTTTTGGATATTTAGGATGTTTTTATTTACATATTAAAGATACAAAAAAAAAAAATTATTGACAAAATTTAATAGTTTATTATTATTGATCGAAGTTGGCACCTCGAAGAAAAAGCGCGTGGGTGGCCCCGGTGATTTTGGCTCTTGATGTTATCTGATATCAAAAATTCTTGATAATTCTTAATCTATAGACATGTCATTCTGGTCGGAACTACTGGAGTTAAATTTCATCGATAAATAACAAAATGGCGGACTTTGGAAATAAAAACTTTTTTTGTCCAAAGTCCGCCATTTTGTTATTTATCCATGAAATTTAACTTCAGTAGTTCCGACCAGAATGACACGTCTATAGATTAAGAATTATAAAGAATTTTTGATTTCAGATAACATCAAGAGCCAAAATCACCGGGGCCACCCACGCGCTTTTTTTTCGAGGTGCCAACTTCGATCAATAATAATAATAATAATAAACTATTAAATTTTGTCAAAAAAATTTTTTTTTGTATCTTTAATATGTAAATAAAAACATCCTAAATATCTAAAACGACTCATTTTTATTTTCCATACAAAAAAACGCCCTCCAAAAAAGACATGAAAATCGGTTTAAGTTACCAGACTACTACCTTAATATCATTAATTTTATTGTTTTCCGTTAATTATGTATACCAATGTTCGTTCGAGTATAACCGTAATAGATTTTCGCAAAAATCACGTTACCAAGTGTCCTCGAAAATTCAAAATGTACATCGGTCGAAACGAACGGGTCCTTTTATTTCATGTAAAATTTCTATACCCGCATACGTTTTAAATAAAATCAACAACAATGGCGAATTAATGCTCAACGTAAGTGCTAAATTTCAATTCGACAGCCTCGCGCGTTACGAACAATTCGTGTTTAGCATTCGCACACACACGTCCGGACATTCGTTTTGAATGAGACTTTTTAACCAAAACATTTTCAACACTCCGCGTAACTGACAAAAAAGAAAGAAAATGTTTTCCGCGCGTAAGCAAAGGTGAAAAACCGAGTTGAAGAATTTATCTTCTCGGACGTCCGTACGGTTAAGTGGTTCGTTAAAATTTCTTCGTTTACCTGAGCCTCGATACGCGCCGCCGTTTCCGCCGCAAGTTGATCCTGCAAAAGTCTCGCGTGTGCAACGGCAGCTCGGGTTTGTTGACCCTGCTGATCGAGTCGTTCGCGCAACAATTGTATCTCGTGCCTTAGCGACGTCAACTCGCCACCACCGAGATGCAAAAGATCGCCACAATCAGAGGCTACGGTACCCTGAAAAGGCATAAGTTTAAGTGCACTTAGTACGAATCATTCTGATTAAATTCCGCAACCAAGTAAGGTGCGGTAGGTCGTAAAAATGTTTGTACCGATGGCGATTGCCCGATCGGCGATGCGGAAGAACCGTGAGTTCGGAGAATACAAGGGGCCGGTGTGGGTGTTTGTTCTCGTACCTGCTCCTCCGTGTCTCCCAAGAGCGATATGTCTGTAAAACCAGTAAATTCAAGATCAATCAAATTCATATTTTTGTAATAAAATCAAAAAATCGTTATACATTTTTGCTTAGCTCCTGCAACTTTTGCGCTATCGGGCCGAAACTTTTCACGCGAATTGTGGTACCGGAAAAGGATATTTGAAACGGCAGAGAAAATTGATATCAACGTTATGAGTTTTCGGCATTAAAAATATTTTTAGAACGATAAATTGAAAATCGTTCGAACGAAATTAACGATCGCACGTAAATTACAGAGTACAATTTGAAATGACTTTATTACACGGGTTCGGTCTCAACCCCCGCCGCTTTTTTTTTTGTTTTCTCATCAAGAATTTCGATAAAAACCTTTGTGAAGATTTGGGGATGGCGATCGCGTCAGTCTAATCCGTTGTTGCCGATCGTTCGTCGGGTCATTCCTATCATCGTAGTCGTCGCTACGATGAGGATGATCATCACCCCGTCCTCGACTTCGATCCTTCTCGACATCCTGCTCGTGTTCTTCCGCGGCTGCATTGTTGAGACTCAATTTGTGACAAACCTCGAACGCTTGGCCAACCGTTCTCACGACCCTCATTGCTTGACTCTGCAAAAACATAAACGATACATTTCTTTGCGGTTGTATCAAACGATCGGGGTGCCGGGGGTTCAATTTCCTTTTTCGGATCTTTTCTCGTCGTTAATTAACGGAAGCAAAAACGCGCGTACATCGTTGTCGGGGGTAACAGATCCGCGGGCGTTCTCATCGCTCGAGTATATCGAGTCCGTTTATATATTTTACCTCGAGCTCATCGAGATCACCGTTCTTCTTTTCCTCATCTTCCTCCTCCTCCTCCGCGTAACGATTTACCACCGGTGACACCGTGGTACCGTTAGTCCGCGTTGACTTTGAACGAAACGACGATCTTTTGCTTCTCAGATAGCCGAAAATTTCCGGCTCTTTGAAAGAGAGCTTTTTCCGTGGTCTCGTTGCTGGTCGATTCGTCGCCTCATTGGAACCGTCAGAATTGTGACAACCGGTCAATGAATTGCCGCCGGATGTTGAAAATTCGACGGGATCTGTCACGGTTTTCGCTCCACTCTTTGGCATCGCTTCACCGAGGTCTTTACGGTAATCCGCTCTCGAGACGACGATAACGATCGGTTCTCAACTCGCGGTCTCTTCTCGCGTTAACGAAGAAAACGTCGAAGTCCTCGTAATATAGCTCGAGTATGACGCGCGCGACACCGTTCTCGTTACCTACATTCGCGCACCAGAAAGACCGAATTTTCCTCTGGAATTTTTGGCACGAAATCTCGACGCTTATCTTCCTTATATCGCAACGAGTCACGGGGACGGCGCGACCGACGAATTGGACGAGTTGCGTTTAGCGGCGACTCCGCGTCGTTGTCGTCGTTGTCGTTGTGCATTAATCGTATCGGAGTAGTCGTCCGGAAGCGACGGCGATATTGCCGGGACAAACATAACTGAGAGACTAGCGGAGAAGAAAATCATCGCCCGGACTATGGAAGCTATTTTAATAACTTGCCACGGGGAGACCGCGTGTAAGTTTCTATAATACTTCCACCCGCTACTCTTCCCTCTCTCTCTTTTTTTTTCTCTCTTGTTTCGTAGCAAGTTGTTTCGTCTTTCGCTCATTTCTCCCCATCCTCGCGGAGTCACGAAAATTTCGGGAGAACCACGCACGCCGTACCGGAACGATAAAATAATTCCGACCAACGAGACTCTACGAGAGGGAGAGAAATCGCGAGAACTTTTTGGCAAGCTCGCTCCATCCGATGCGAGTGCAAGCCTGAATTTTCATATTTTACCCCAACGTCACCGAGTATCCCCCCCAAATGAGACGAAGATACACGGCACATTTGTATTAATAACTCGAAAACGGTCACGCAGTTGAGACGATTATTGTCAAACCAACTCGATGTATATTATGGCATTGGTTGTTCTAAATGAAAAATTAATAGTAATAATACCGAAGGAGAGCGTATCTTTCCCATCTTTTACAACCGTTTCGTTTTAAAGGATCATTCGATACTCCCGATATACGTTAGACGCAAGATTTTTCGACCATTACGAAAATTACCCGTGTACGGAGTGCTTTGTTTGATATGGCAAAACAAAAACAGAAAAACGCTCAACTTTTTCGCTTTAGTTTCGTTTTAGTAGGGGGAAATCGTTAAGCGTGATTTTATGAGATTTTCAATGGTTAAAATAGTAGTCTGGTAACTTAAGCCGATTTTCATGTCTTTTTTGGAGGCCGTTTTTTTGTAGGAAAATAAAAATTAATCGTTTTGGATATTTAGAATGTTTTTATTTACATATTAAAGATACGAAAAAAAATTTGTTTGAGAAAATTTAATAGTTCATTATTATTATTATTATTGATCGAATTTGGTACCTCGAAAAAAAAGTGCGTGGGTGGCCCCGGTGATTTTGGCTCTTGATGTTATCTGAAATCGAAAATTCTTGATAATTCTTAATCTATGGACATGTCATTCTGGTCGGAACTACTGAAGTTAAATTTCATGGATAAATAACAAAATGGCGGACTTTGGAAAAAAAAGTCCTTTTATTTTAGCAAAGAAGGGGTTGTAAAATAAAAAGAAATTTAACTTCAGTACTTCCGACCAGAATGACATGTCTACAGATTAAGAATTATCAAGAATTTTTTATTTCAGATAACATCAAGAGCCAAAATCACCGGGGCCACCCGCGCGCTTTTTTTTCGAGGTGCCAACTTCGATCGATAATAATAATGATAATAAACTATTCAATTTTTTCAACAAAATTTTTATTTTTGTATCTTTAATATGTAAATAAAAACATCCTAAATATCCAAAACGATTCATTTTTATTTTCCTAAAAAAAAAACGCACTCCAAAAAAGACATGAAAATCGGCTTAAGTTACCAGACTACTACCTTAAAAATATGTCCGTCAACGATTCGGCCTAAATTTGCTCGAAAAAATAGAAATTCCATGAAATCTCGAGTAAACTCGCGCCGAATCAAGCGCGTGAACGGTTTTAACGCGAAAATCGAAGGAAAACTCGAAATGATAAGAGCAAAGAGGAGAAAAATTACAAAACGACACATTGCACATTCGATCCTCATATTTCTAGTACGTACGCACTAGAAATGGAGATTTCTTGATAAAGAGGTGAAAATTGAGAAAGAAACTTGCTCGTAGAGGGGGATATTTGTAAACATAGAAAAAAAAAAGTCTGATATTCAAAAAGCACGAACGAAGAGAAATGAAGTATCGCACAGAGAATTTTTTCAATATTAAACATTGTATTATTCGTATCGAAAGACTCGAAATGGTGTATTCTGCATAATCATATACTTCAAACGCTCTATAGATATGAATCGTCATTAATCGTCCGAGAGATAGATTTCTATTCCGCGATACAACTCTTACGCGCTCGTACGATACGCTCGAAATCTCGTCCGTTCTCTTGGCAAGCTCGTTTTACCTGGCGCCTCCGCGGAAGAATTCTTCCATGCTCGAGTCTGTACGAGACGCGGTTAATTTATTTATAGGAAAACCATGTTGAACGTCATACGCGTCGAGTGGTCTCGAGCTCCGTGTTAACGTCAATGAAAAAAAAAAAAGAAAAAGTAAAAGAAAAAGGAGAAAAAAAAAAGACAGCTTGAGATTGGACGAAAGAGCGGCGGGAGTTCAGTCGGGACTATTCGTGCCAACGTTTTTCGAACCGTGAGAAAATAATTTTTTTTCCTAAACAAATGAAATGGTTGGGTGCGTTCGAACGTAAATGTGACCGAGCTCGTTGTTCAATTACGAGAAAGATCGCGCTTTCGTGACGTGGTAAACGATCCGCGAGGTCCATTGTTGCCCGTGTAACAATTGCGGCGGGGTTTCCAACTGGATTTCCGTAATTGTCACTGGCCATCGGTAAGGATCAGTCCGGAGATCCGATCAGAGGCCACGACCGAAATGGAACGCTCGTAAATGAATTCCGACGGTGATCCCGGACCCGGATCCCTAATCGTGTTCAGAGTCGCCTGACTCCCCGAGGGAGACGAAACGCGTTCGTCTCGTGACGCGAAACGAAAACGTAGGACTCGGCTCGAAGCCACGCCCGGCGACTCGATTCTATAGTTTTCGATCGCGTAGCACCGCGAACTTTCGTCTCAATCCGAAAATCAGCCTCCGTCGACCGTCGTCCGAAAAGTCATTTTTGACGATTTTCTCCGTTTTTCCCATTGATTGTTTTTGTTTGATTTTTCGACGAAAAACTCGGTGCTCTTCGTGATCGGTGGAAAATTCAGCCGCGGCGCAATCGTCGATCTCGCTTTGAACATTTTCCCGGCTATAATCGACGTCGATAAAACTATTGAAAAAAAACAAATAACAAACGTTATCCTCACCTTTTTACTGGATTTGAAGACGTTACACTTGAAGGAATTGCTGTTACCGTCGCGGGCAATGTAGCTAAAGATCTTGAGGTCGTGGCTGTCGTGCGAAACGTAAAATATTCTGCAACGGTAGACAATCGCGGAGAATTAATAATTCGTAACGTTCCTCGACGTAGTCTTTCGTATGGTTGAGAAAAAATAAATAAAAATTCATTAGGTTACCTGTAAATCGGATAGTGCATCTGAAACGCTTTATTCTCGTCGATCCACCGTTGCTTCTTCTGTAATGCACGACAATGAAATAAAGGCTGATTGGAATTTCCATCGATCGCTCTTGTTCGTTCGTAAATCATACCTTCTTTTTGCGTAACGTTACTTTTAGTCCATCGACCGATACCTCCAGGGTTACTTTCTTCTTCTTGATACCTTTCGCCTTGAATTCATACTGCGAGAGTAAAATGAAACAAACACAAGCGCACCAAGTTCAGATATTCTTTGCTGTCGATTAACAATTTTTTCGATCGAATATACCTATTCATTTTAAAGAATAACAATATCGAAAAAACGTATTTTCAAAAGGAGTATTATGAATTTTCTTCGTCAAACATTCGAATTTTTTTTCCATTGTAAGATATAATTGAACATTAATCGATCGGGACTAACATCGGTGTCCAAGCGTTCGCTCAAATAACATTGCTCCTCGATCAATGGCAATGAAACCGGGTACGCGAAAGGAAAGAGAAAAAAGAAGAATTAAAAGCATACTTTTTGATCCTCATTGATTCCACCGTGATACGTTGGTAACGCCGATGAATGAACGGTTTCTAAATCTAAAGTTCTCCTAAAGTACCCCCATTGGCGTGAATTACCGACGACGGATCGTCGATAATTCACGAAGACGAATTTTCAATAAACTTTCAATTGTTCAACGGTTATATACGACGCAAACGGTGAAACTTTCATTCCGCGACTCCCCTTAAAATTTTCCTCTACGCCGATAATACCAACGACGTTGATGGAGCTTCCGAATAAATTATATCGGAGAATAGTAACTTTACGTTGGATTTTAAAACAAAAGCTCCCGCAAAACTAATTTATAAATTATGAAATTGCGCGCGATGGATAAACGTGCGAGGGAGCGTCGAGAGACGAGTTGTTATTGAAATTAAAGGGATTAGTTCGTCGATAATGTCTACATCACGGTCTTGTATACAGGTCTGGAAACTCCTCCGCTGAGAATCGGTCTCTCAAGGGGTAACACCACTCTAGCGGCAGAAAAAAAGGCCTAACTTTGACGATTTATTTCAGGAGTATGAAAAATGGAATAGGATTTATTTTCAGAGGGTTTATTTAACACATATTGAAGTATGGAAAAATTTTGTTTATTATCATTTTGATAGAAAATGGCGGCGACAGAACCCATCTTGAAAATCGTCTTTTTCAAACTGGGAGGACGTATTACTTGAACACCGTTGCTTGAATCGATTTTAAATTTTGATAATAGTTTCACAATTACATTCTCTATCGGAGTACGTAGCCGTTTTTTTTCATTTAATGTAAACGTTTTTTTTTATAAACGATATATAACTTTTTTTTGGCATAAAACCAATTAATTTTTTCCAAAGTTCCCATTTCGACAAAATTTGATTTAAAAAAAACGCCCACGTGGTCCCATGGCCAATAGTATCTGGATTATAGATTTTTTTGGTTTTTTACTCCAGGTTTCCATAATCTTGTTCCACTTATACTTTCCGAGCAAACCGTCCTCCCGTGAAGGTGTTTTAAGGCCTTACATACGTCGAGAATTTTCAAAAAATCGATTTTTTTTTGTTTACAGATTATTATTCCTTATAGTCTTAGGCATATTTCTGTGTAAGCTGATTGTAAAAATTACCCATAGTTCAAAAGTTATTGTAGATAATGTGACTGCCCGACGAAAGAACAACAACAATTTTTTACTGACAAGGAAGGCGTACAATATGAAGCTGGAATGGGAGATTAGACGTAAGTTAACTAAATAAATTTAAAAAATTCATAAAGTTCTTGCTCCAGCCGCGCGCGACTTCGAGCGAAACGCGCTTGAAACTTTAAACGCGTTTTTCTCAAAACTACTTTTTCTGACACGGTCGGCATGATAACTCGTACGGTTTTTAATATTTTTTGATGATTTTTTTTTTTAAATATTCGGAATTGTTTTTTCTATAGTCTGTCGAGCCGGATTTTTAAAATTATAATTAGAAAATTTTATAAAAACAATTAAAGTGTGACTTTTTTGACACAAACTTAACATTTTTTTTTAAATTACCGTAAATTGTTTAATTTTACGAATTTCAAAAATCCGGCTCGACAGACTATAACTACTACCTTATTTTACAAGAATTTCTTTACATTTTGCAGATCCGTCAACATTTGAGGAAGAAATACTGCCGACCGTGGAGCAACTTTTTTTTTACAGTGCTTCAAAAAATGTGAATTTTCATGTTGTAATTGTTGAAAAAAAAAATTGAAATAAATTTTTTTACAAACTTAACACAGTAATAAACAATGTGTAAGAATTTTTTTATCAATTTCTATTTCTATCCCTCCTAAAAACAGTTTTTCTTTTGGTACGTTTTCGGTACCGCTGGACGTATGTAAGGCCTTAAAAAAAGACGATTTTCAAGATAGGTCCTTCCGCCGCCGTTTGGTATCAAAATGATGATAACATTTTTTTTTTTCATACTTCGATATGTGTTCAATAAACCCTCCGAAAAGAATTCCTACTCCTTTTTTCATACTCTCGAAATAAATCGTCAAACTTGGGCCTTTTTTTCTGCCGCTAGAGTGGTGTTACCCCTTAACGAGCCGTCCCTCACCACTGAAATTTGAGAGAGTTTTCGCACCTGTATAGAAAACCGTGGTCCACATTGACCGCTTTGTAGCGTAACGAACGTTGTAGAGAAATGAAAATGAAAAGAGCGGGTGAGGGTCAAAATTCGGAACGACCACTATTTTGGACGGCCGAAATGTGGAATTTCAAAATAACGTTCAATAGTTTGAACGTTTCACAGAAAAAACGTTTTTAAATCAGAAAAGAAATAATGAGAACAGAAAAAAACCCTTGAACCATCGATTTTGTATCTTTGCGTTCTCATTATTTCTTTTCCGATTTAAAGACGTTCTCAATATGAAACGTTCGGGCAACGAACATTCGTTATTTTGAAATTACATATTTCGGCCGTCCAAGATAGTGGTCCTTCCGAATTTTGACCCTGACCCGAAAGAGATTACAAAGATTAATGTTTTGTTTATCCGTCTTTTAATTTCGAGATGTGGATCGTTTATCAAGTTGGCCGTCGAAAGAACTCGAGGCTTTGCGAGTGAAACACCGATGAGCCTCTCTGTCTACGGAAAATTTGAAAAACAAAAAAAAAAGGTTCGCGGTTCTGTCTACCCCAAGTGCGTTTTTCCGTCGCCAACTCGGGTACGTATCCAGTAGAAACGGTCGCGGTCGACGGTATTTTACAGCGACGCGTCTGTATATCCGAGCAGCGGGGGACAATTGTGATAAAAATAGGCCAAATGGATTATTAATTTATTTTAGTCCTAACGACGACAATGGCGCGTATATTCGCGTCGCGTATCGGCCACGAATCGTCTAGTAAGTTTCGAACGAGGATATTTAAAAACTGCCCACGCGTTTTCCATCAATTTTTCGTTGAATCCAACTTCCCAAAGGTGTTATGGGCTAATAATAATTGTTTGAAAAAAAAAAAACCTAAGATAAACTCACTCGAATCCTCCGCATCGCCGCCACGATTTCAACTCTGCTGGTAGGCCGTGGTACCTCCATCGAGCCGATAAACTGCGTAAAAATGTAGAAAAAATATGCGATTAGTACGCGTTATCGGAAAAATAAATAAACGTTCGTCGACATGGCGTAACAACTTTTTTCTTTTTACTTTTTTTTCAAACCGCGCTCCCGCGAAAAAACTCTCGCGAATCGAAGACTCTTTTCGCGTTTCATCGTACACGCGCACGAGTAATCGTACACAATCGTCGGATATATCTATCGGCGTGTTTTCAATAATGGTATTCCATCGTTTGAAATTTGTGGCCAATTGCGGCGCAAATCTTCGGAATGTACGACGAATCAGCCAAAAATATCGGCAAAATAGCGGGTGAAGCGCACATATTCTTTTTGCGTAACTTTACTTTTCGTATCGCGAATGACACCGTTGGTAAAACGAGCGTCCCCGATCGCCATCTTTCGAATAACCAAACGAAAAATGACCGTTTACACGGGCAACGACGAACCTTCGGAAAACGTTAAATAAATGAAAAATAATTCAAAATAAATTACCGCCGACATCGTCCACCGTCCTTAACAATTGACGAATTGTAATTTCGAACTGTCATTCGTTCTTTACGTTAACCGAATACAAATGTAGACTGTGGGAAGGTTGAGCTTTTTTTTTTAATTTGGAATATAGAATGAAAACGTAAAACGGTTGTTAAAATGTATTTTCGGATACGGACTCTTCGTCGCGCGTCTTTCCTGGGATATAATATATCTTTTACCTTGGCGTGGAATACGATTCCACGGTGAAAAGCCTCGTCACTGTGAAGCGGTATGCGCGCGTCGTACTCGTCATTGTGCACGAGGTTGTACCGCTTCTTCGAGGGCATGCTTGGCCCAACTTGAACCAATTACGCTCGCCTACGTTCGCTGTAAATTAGAGAAAATGAAAGAGCATTAGAGTCCGCTGCGGCGACAACGATAATCGATGTACCGTGGAGGTATGGAAAACCAAAAAGCGAAATATAAATGTAGAAACCAAGGTTTATATAACGATAAACGTCGATTTAATTCTCATAAGACCGTTTGGCCAATTTTTCTTTCTTTTCTTTTCTATTTCGGTCTCACTCGTAGATTTTTTGTATGCTCTCCGCGGTTGGTCACGGAGGTAACCTGCAAGTTGAAGCTTTGAGAGTAATAATAAATCAAAGAATTCCAGAAATAAAAACATTTTAAGCGTCGACGCGTCAATGTCGATGGAAAAAGAGCGCGACTCGAGCAGCCCACCTGATATCGAGTTTTCCCGCGCGCACATCCGAGGTCTGTTCAAAAAGTATCGCGAATTTTGAATTTCCGCGGGCTGCGTATAATCGATTTTCGATTTTTTTTTTGTGGCGTTAGGTTGGTACTCGTGTCCCTCAGTTATGCTGAAAAAATCGGCCATTTTGAATGTTTAGTTAATTGTTGACAGCTGTTTTGGTTGGACGTGTTTTAGCTTGTCTTCGATTTTTGCCTATTCCAAAAAAGCAGCTTCCATTGCGATGATTGAGCTTTGGTTTCCACGTCATAACCATAAACCCATGATTCGTCACCAGTTATGACCCTCTGGAGCAAATTTGGGTCGTCACGGACCGAGTCCAACAGCTCCTTAGCAATGTTAACGCGACACTTTTTTTCTTCGAAATTGAGCAATTTTGGCACGAATTTCGCGGCGACCCGTCTCATGCCCGAATCGTCGGTAAAAATCGAATAGCACGAGCCAATCGATATGTTTAGTTCCTCGGCAACTTCTCTAACGGTGATTCGACGATTGGCCAATATTATTTTCTTCATTTCATCAATGTTTTCGTCCGTTGTTGACGTGCTCGGGCGTCCGGAACGCATTTCGTTGTTCGCATCTTCTCGGCCCTCCGAGAACATTTTGTACCACCGATAAACGTTGCTTTGGTCCAAGGTAGCTTCACCGTATGCCACAGTCAACATTCGGAATGCGTCCGCGCACTTAATTTTGTTTTTCACACAAAATTTCATAGAGATTCTTTGATCCATTTTTTGGAATAGGCAAAAATCGAACACAAGCCAAAACACGTCTAACCAAAACAGCTGTCAACAATTAACTAAACGTTCAAAATGGCCGATTTTTTCAGCATAAGTGAGGGACACGAGTACCAACCTAACGCCACAAAAGAATCGAAAATCGAATAAACGTAGCCCGCGGAAATTCAAAATTCGCGATACTTTTTGAACAGATCTCGTACGTACCCTGTTTATAACAAATATAACGTACCGGAACGGCTAAAGAAAAAGCTTTTGTTATTTAATTTTTGTTCACCACTGAGATACTCGTGCATTTTTACGATCATTTCAAAATTTATATATACTCGGTATTGAGCAGCAAAAATTAAACGAATTCGGAGTATACAGAGTTATATAGAGTCACGTAGTGTTGGATGTCGGGGGGGAATTTTCACTCGAGTCCTTGACAATAAAGACATACGCGCAATTCCAGTCTGAGAACATTTTGTACCACCGATAAACGTTGCTTTGGTCCAAGGTAGCTTCACCGTATGCCACAGTCAACATTCGGAATGCGTCCGCGCACTTAATTTTGTTTTTCACACAACATTTGATACGGATTCTTTGATCCATTTTTTGGAATAGGCAAAAATCGCAGACAAGCCAAAACACGTCTAACCAAAACAGCTGTCAACAATTAACCAAACATTCAAAATGGCCGATTTTTTCAGCATAAGTGAGGGACACGAGTACCAACCTAACGCCACAAAAGAATCGAAAATCGAATATGCGTAGCCCGGGGAAATTCAAAATTCGCGATACTTTTTGAACAGATCTCGTACGTACCCTGTTTATAACAAATATAACGTACCGGTATCCTATCCCATGGGTTCAGAACATTTGTTACGTATAGTGTTAGAATGATTTGATAACAACCGGAACGGCTGAAGAAAAAGCTTTTGTTATTTAATTTTTTTTCATCACTGAGATACTCGTGCATTTTTACGATAATTTCAAAATTTATATATACTCGGTATTGAGCAGCAAAAATTAAACGAATTCGGGAGTATACAGAGTTATATAGAGTCGCGTAGTGTTGGATGTCTGGGGGGGAATTTTCACTCGAGTCCTTGACAATAAAGTACATACGCGCAATTCCAGTCTCGTGCGCCTTTTAACGCGTATATCCACGCACACCCGCGCCATCTACCTGCGTATACCACGCGAAAACTAGCGACGCGATGCAGCGTCGGTGCGGCGCGCTCGAGCATTCTTGATAAACCAGTCGCTCTTTCTCTTTCTCCCACAACAGCGAGGAAACGTCGTCTAATCCCCCATTTGCCGAGGCACTACCTTTCGGGAATTTGCACGGAAAACTGCGGAAGAGTAGTTAATGTATTATCATAGGAAATTCGGTGGTCGGGGCGTGCACGTCCGTGAGTAGTTACCCGGTACTGACCGCGCCAAAACTCCTTAACCGGGAAGACCGGTTATCGGATACTAATACCTTTTTACCAAGGTCTTACTCAAATTTACGCGACAAAACTCCTAATATGCCAATTGCGCGTATGATTACTAGTTTTGGAGGTTAATTTTTTTTAAATACAATCTATCGGTCGTAAGAATCGTCGTTACCGGACCTATTTCTTACGTAGAAAAAAATTACAAATTACGCGCGTACTCGAATTAACGATGTCGTAATATTATTTGTTGAGAATTTCGATTTTATTCTTTCGAATTCATCTCCGTAGCGCGTTTCGTGTAAAGAGCTCAGGAAACGAGTGTGCGACTACGATCAACGGATTTGGAGAGACGAATATTTTTTATTTAACGCATCTGTGCGTTTGGAAATGTTTACCTTCCGATCTAGTGATCGTAGATGCTGATGTTGTAACGACACTTGTTACATAAAATTTACTCAATTTTCGAATGAAAAATATATGACGCAAATTGAAGGCACGCTCGATCGATATTTTTCACTGAAATTTCCATTGCCCATAACCGTACCGAAAAATCAATCTTGTCAGATTTCCGAAATTCTCAATTTTGGTACGTACCAAAAATTCAGCGTATCCCTTGACCTTTATTTCTTTATCTCAGTCCGTACGACATCTCTATTGTTCGTTCGATACCCAAATAAATATTGACAACCGTCATCCCCTGATACATCATTATCGGCAGCCGGATACTTCGGTAGAACCCCCTCAACGTATACTTAGCTCTAATTGGAATTCGGTGTATTGGCCGACGATTAATTACTCGATTTCAATTTCACTTCGTCCGTAAACGTTTTTTCCGCACCTCCCGCGTGTAAACGTGGATCTTTCGCGTCCGGCCCATTATTTCACCTCCTTAATGCACTCAAAAATTCGGAAAAAATTCATGCTACTGTTCGAAATATTCGTTTTGAAGTACCAAATGTAAAATTCTCGATAATTCAATTTTTTCATACATTTTTTTGTTAAATAAATGAAGAAATTGGGAAAAAATGTTATCCAAAGGTGTTTTTGCTCGGACACGAACGACCCAGGTTTACAAAGTGTTAATAATCACCCTTTTCCCGGGTAGTGTACCAAAATAGATTGTTTTAAGTGGTAGATTAAAAGTAGAAACGGTAAATACCGCGCTACTGTATATTTTTCCAAGGAAAACCATCTCCGGAGGTTTCAAAACCACGAGGCTGATGGGGCAAACGAGGAATAAAAACCACGATCTTGCGTAAAAACCATGAATAAAATTTAATAACAAAGAGCACCAAATATATATATCAGGGCGAATTTTTTTTTCGACTATTTTTTTTTTCAGTCCCCACCCGAAATTTTGTTGGATATGTCGAAAAAGAAATTCCCTGAAAGTTACAGCCCTTAATATTAATTCTAAGTACTTTCCCAAATCGTGAGAAGATTTTCCATCTATAATACACGTAAATCGAATTTTTTTTTTTTTTCAAATTTCTATAACTCAGCCGCATTTTATGCTATCATATTGTTCTTGGTTTCAATTTACTCGGAATAAAACAATCTAAAAAAGTGCCTTTTGCGACGAAAGTCTAAATTGTACTGGTGAGTTGGTACGGGTCACTGAAGTTGATTTTTACCCAAAATTCTCGTTTTTTTTGCTGTTATCTCCGAAACAATTAACTTTACGAAAAAAATGTAAATGACAAATTTGTTGGAAATTTAATTTCCTACAAAAAAGGTCCTATCGACCCAATTGCTTAGATTAATATTTCTTGAGATATTGAACTTTAACTTATGAGTAGTTTAAAATTTATAAAATATGAAATATTAAATAATTAAACAAATAAAAAATAAAAAAAGTTCAACATCTCAAAAAATATTAATCTAATTGTACTGGTGAGTTGGTACGGGTCACTGAAGTTGATTTTTACCCAAAATTCTCGTTTCTATGCTGTTATCTCCGAAACAATTAACTTTACGAAAAAAATATAAATGAAAAATTTGTTGGAAATTTAATTTCCTACAAAAAAGGTCCTATCGACCCAATTGCTTAGATTAATATTTCTTGAGATATTGAACTTTAACTTATGAGTAGTATAAAATTTATAAAATATGAAATGTTAAATAATTAAAAAAATAAAAAATAAAAAAAGTTCAATATCTCAAAAAATATTAATCTAATTGTACTGGTGAGTTGGTACGGGTCACTGAAGTTGATTTTTACTCAAAATTCTCGTTTTTTTGCTCATATCTCCGAAACAATTAACTTTACGAAAAAAATGTAAATGAAACATTTGTTGGAAATTTAATTTCCTACAAAAAAGGTCCTATGGACCCAATTGCTTAGATTAATATTTCTTGAGATATTGAACTTTAACTTATGAGTAGTATAAAATGTATAAAATATGAAATATTAAATAATTAAAAAAATAAAAAATAAAAAAAGTTCAATATCTCAAAAAATATTAATCTAATTGTACTGGTGAGTTGGTACGGGTCACTGAAGTTGATTTTTACCCAAAATTCTCGTTTTTTTGCTGTTATCTCCGAAACAATTAACTTTACGAAAAAAGTGTTAACGAAAAATTTGTTGGAAATATAATTTCCTGTCAAAAAGGTCCTATCGACCCAATTGCTTAGATTAATATTCTTTGAGATATTGAACTTTTTTTATTTTTTATTTTTTTTATTATTTAATATTTCATATTTTATAAATTTTATACTACTCATAAGTTAAAGTTCAATATCTCAAGAAATATTAATCTAAGCAATTGAATCGATAGGACCTTTTTTGTAGGAAATTAAATTTCCAACAAATTTTTCATTTACATTTTCTTCGTAAAGTTAATTGTTTCGGGGATAACAGCAAATAAACGAGAATTATGGGTAAAAATCAACTTCAGTGACCCGTACCAACTCACCAGTACAAATCACACTTTCGCCGACAATGACACTTTTTTAGATTGTTTTATTCCGAGTAAATCGAAACCAAGAACAATATGATAGCATAAAATGCGGCTGAGTTATAGAAATATGAAGAAAAAAAAAAATTCAATTTACGTGTATTTTAGATGGAAAATCTTCTCACGCTTTGGGAAAATACTTAGAATTAATATTAAGGGCTGTAACTTTCAGGGAATTTCTTTTTCGGCATATCCAACAAAATTTCGGGTGGGGAGTGAAAAAAAAAATAGTCGAAAAAAATCCGCCCTAATATGTATAGTATTGAACGAGGGATAAAAACTACCAGCGATACGTTTAATTACAATAAAATGAATATAATCATCTGGAATAAACACGAGACCGTCAGTAAAGCGCAAACTTCCTGCGAACAATATATATATATATATATATATATATCCCCGTGACTGGAAGATATACGGAACACGAGAGTCATAAATTAAAAATCAAACGATGCGAGCGGGGCTTAACTAATGGCGCATGGTCGTCCAGCGAGAGAGAACCACCTCGTGTTTGCATCGTGTGCACGTTTGTCGTATACCTACACATTCACGTATAGTTCCACGGGTAATCGCACACGGTTTCCGTAGTGTTTGTGCCGCACCGTTCCTTCATCGCCCAATCCTTTTTACGTGTATACGCTCACTCGACTCACACACGTGTCGCGAGAGTCACGCGCGATTGTGTTTAGGACACACACTGCGCAACGCTTCGCGCCGAACGAAGGGACGAAACGGGCCTCGCGCTTTCTCGCTTTCTCTCTTCCTCTCTTCCTCTCTTCGCGGAACGAATGACGGTATAAAGTGGACGGACTCTCGTTCGCTGCGCGTAAGCTGCGTCTACGTACGGAAACCAAAGTGATTTTATCCCTGCGGTTTTGAGGATGCACCGAGCCAGCTCGATGAGAAAACCTTGCCCGTAGGTATATACCTATACGTGTAGTCGCGAGGCCCGCGAGAGTAGCGCGTGTGTGGGTTACGGCGGGACAAGGGGCAGAGAGAAGGAATGGAAGAACCGCAGGAGATATATCGAGGAGCAGCGTTCTCGGCGTTGGAACGAACCAGTGGTCGCGAGTCGCGAGAAGTCTATCACCCTCGGTGGAGTTAGCGCGCGAGACCGAGGTCGTCCGCTTCCTCGATGACCGGCTGTTCGTTGGTACGCCGAGCTTTTTTTTATTTTTCTTCAACGCTCCGCGCATTCTCCGTATAAAAGCAGGTTGAACGGCCCCGGAATCCAGGGGGTACCGAACCCGTTCGCGTTTCGGAACCTTCGTAGCGTTCCTTAACTACGAGTACCCTTTTTCTTGTACTTTTTTTTCTTCTTCCTCTCGCCTTTCTCGAGCCCTTCTTATATCCTATCTTCGAAGCTCCGCTCGCGTTTTATTGACAAAGAATTTGTGATTACGGGACGGCATCTGATTGCTTTCTTTTTCTCTGATAAAACATTTAGTACCTTCGCTTGTAATTTTTTTTTTTACAATTATTATTTCTTTAGGACGGTTTGGTCGTTTAGTATATTTTTCGTATCACATTATCGCTACACTGTTCCTCGGTTGTTTTTTTTTCCTTTTTAAAACTCTTCCAGTTTCTTCGCGAGGTATTTTTTGATTTTCCACGAGGTTGTTCCGTGGACTGCTCAATGAATTTTGGACCGACGAGTCCGAGATGCCGAGAGAAAATGTACGGAATATATAAGATATGACGGTTTAACGTGCGCGGGAGAACGTTTCGCGACTGGAGGCAATCGCATTTTGTAGAATCGTGAAGAAGGATATACGACGCGGAGAGCAACCCCGTCGGGAGCAGAACCAGCGGCGCTGCGGCTGGGCTGGCTGCGGCACACTGAAACCGAGTAACGAATATCTGAAAACTGAAAAACCGGCTGCTCCGGAACAACCGTATCATGAAGACTAGAGTAAAATGAGTAAAGGAGTCCCGATCTCTGTGGATCTCTAGTGGGGAGCGTACGAAAAAAGCGTCCTGAAATATCCATCCTATAATGGTTTCAGATTTCGCCAAAAGCGTCTCTGTCGTCGCTAATTGTTACGTACGAGTCTCCCCACCGCTCGTGAGTCGTTGGCGACATCGACGCCTCGCCGTGCCAGCTGGCACGAACCTTATTTTCCGGATTTCTGAATTCGCTTCCGAAGTACGGAGTGGTACGGAGCTCGAACTCCTTTACTCTCTAGTGTCCATGGGCTGCACCAAAAAAGCTGTAAAAGGCACTCAGCCATAAATTGCAGATGTACAAAATGGTATTTCGAAAAAATAATTTTGGAAAATCGGTGGCGTCGGTAAGAAGGGTCGCTAAATTATCGACGGAGACAGGTTTTTCCAAAAATGTTGTACTTGCATTATTTTTCAGGGCGTTGTATGGAAATAAAATGCGATGCGGGAAATCTGCGCGGTGAAGCGTCGCTGGCTAATTTCCGATGCCGCCACCAAAAAAGTAGGTTAGGGAGATCGAAAAAGCGGAAAAACAAACGACAACTCTTAAAAAGTCCACACAAGCGGGGGGAGGAAAAATTCGTACACGGAAAAGGATACCGATAGAAAAAATCGGACAAGAAAATGACGAATGAATGAACAATGAAAATAACGAATAAATAATAATAAAAAAAGGACTTACTACTGTCTTGAGCTTTTGTGCGTATCTCAGAGATCCTGAGAGATCCTTCACCGTAGGCAGACTGAGGAATTTACAGCGATGGTTGATTGACGATTTGTTTCCTGTGAAACGGAATGGAAATGTGACGACACCGGGGATGGGATCATAGCGTCTTTTTTTTCCACGTGGTTGTATCTCGACTGCAACAGAAAAATTGGATCATTTCATGAAACGGATCATTCGAAAAAGCGTTTTCGAAATTATCGGGGGGTGAAAACGTTTTTTTTGTAATTTGCATTGTCTTACATTTCGCGTGTAAATTCTTTCAAAACGTTTCCCGCCCGACACCGACGAAGTTTGCCAATTAGAAGTCTAATGTGAGCCTCTCGCGACACTTGTTGAGTACGGTTCGAGCTCCACGTTTCCAAAATGGCGAGTGACTCGCGATTTTTCAAAAGTTACGTTCCAGTTCGATGTATCGCGCCAATTCGAGGCAACCGAAGCCGGAAAAAGTTTAACAAAGTGCTCGTCAGAGAGCGCCACGATCCAGCGACAATTTGGAGTGAGTTTCACTTTGGAAACGCTTCGGACTATAGTCTCTAGTCTCTGGTACGCGTATACTCGATGCTCCTGCGAAGAGATACGGCCAGATACGGCACACGCACAACCGCCTATGCATGTTTTCATTTTCATTCGTATCCATTCGTAGCGTCGTGGCGTCGAACCCTCGCCTCGGTATATCACAGAGAACCGTTCAGGACCGTTAGTCGAGTTACACGTACGCAGTGATATCTGATTGACAGCTTGTTTTCCGAAACTTACGATACCCAGAATATTCAACTATGAGTCTGATCACTTGTATTGCACCGGTCAATATCGCTGTCATCAAGTACTGTACGTAATTTCAGATTATTTCTCTTTAGAATTAACTTTTTCTGTTTCCTTGACAAACTTTAATTCTTTATCCGGGGGTTCCCGGAGAAAAAAATCTACAACGATTTATTAGCGCGGAATATTAACACTCTATTGGTGCCGATTTTGCGATTCTTGTTTCGAATATCACGCACGTGAGCCCGCGCTCGCCTATATATATATATATATATATACATATATATATATATATATATATATATATATATATATATATATACAGGCGAAAAGCTCGCTCATCTTATATACGTACTTTCGTGCGATATTCAAACGACTATTGTATTCAAGAATAGACTTCCATTATTGTTCGCCCGTTGAATAATGACAAATGGTTATTAACTAGAATAAAAGGTCGATTTTTTTCCGTTATTCCGTTACTCGTCGAGATTGTATCTTTTGACCAAAAAAAAAAGTAGCTCTCGCGCGAATCGAGGCCCGTGCAATTTCCATACAGATATTTTTTTTTCATACTCAAGTTTCGAAAAAAACCGTTACTGAGCAGTTAAGAATTCGGACGCTGCGAGACCCTTGCGTCTGTACCGTGACGAAACAAAGAAGTTTTCGTCATAACTCAGTTCTGTGTATTTTTTTTTTTCAACCCATAAATTTCCCGTTTTCCTATTCTTTTGTTCATTATGCCAACAGTATATAATTGATAATTTGATAATAATCGTGAGGCAATTCGAGTTATGAAGTATTATTGAATTGTTAAAAATATTATACAAATATTTAAAAAATGTCAACGGGAAGTCGCTGTTTTTTGCAGGTAAGAAGGTATTTATTGTTAATTATGTCAATATCATTAATATTTTTTTACATATGTATTGAATTTTCATCATCGTACTATGCATACCTCGTTTTTATTAACCTTGCACCCAGTAGCGCAACATTGAACGCGTTATAACTTTCAGAATATTCACTTTGGACAAAAAAGTTTTAAATAACAGTTGTGGGAAATTTGTGGATTCAAAATATAAGTTATTAGCATTTTATTGTTTAAACAATTATTAGGAGAGATACAGGTCAAAAAGTCAAAAAATGAATTTCAACAGTCGTATAAGTCGTAAATGGTAAGTGATACGAAAAAAATTATTTAGAAAAAAAGATGGGAAATTCAATTATCTACAAGAAAGGTTATGACCATTTTTGAGCTAAAGTGCACGGTAACGGAGATATTGGCCAATACGGTTTTCCTCAAAACGCCGGCACTTCCGCTCCCATAATTTGTAACCATTTTGTTAATTCACATTCAGTACGTGATACTAATTTAAACAAAAATCCTTTTTTTTTTAATGCGCCACAATATTCTCTATTGATTGTACTATAATACTTCCAAATTGAAACGCTCGTTTACAATAAATAAACGCTCAAAATCGTCGATAAGTTTATCCAGTTTTGCACAAGATAATAATAGATAAAATTTTAATAAACGTAAATTATTTAAAGTTAAATAATCTCAATTGCGAAAGTTACAAATACCGATGACAAGATTCGACAAAAAAATCTCGTTTCGTATCACAATTAATATACACACAACGAAGGATTTCGTAAAGTCTAAATATTGAAATTTCCGAAACAACAGCTTTTTGTGAAAATTTTCAACATTGATGCGACAAAAAATTTGAAAAAATGGTACGGTTTTTGGACTAATCTCAATTGTCAATATAAATATAAAGAATTTTTTAACCCTCCTATTGCCCAATCCCTCTTGCAGCCTCGGGATTCTCGGGCACATATTTTCGCGCCAAGATGAATAAATAAAAGATTAACTTGAATTTCTAGGGGGTAAGAGAGACGAGGAACTCATTCTTCCGATCAATGATTCGATAAGCGCTTCATTGGACGTCGAACAGGTAAAAATTTGCAACACCCAACACCGCGCACTCCCACGTATCTATTTCATTGTGTTTATTTTTTTCTTTCAGCTTTGCGCAAAAACTACGGTAATGGCGAGTGCGGATTTTGAGACGGATCGCATTTGGTTGAACGGCCGGTATGTCGCGCTAATAATAAAAAATTGATATCCCATGACATTGACGCCGTTAATTAACCGGAATAATTTCATTTTTTTTCCAGCGAAGAATCCATGAGCAACGAGAGATTGCAGAATTGTCTGGAAGAAAGTGAGTAACACTGCGATCTCTTTCAGCTGGAAATTCCGAAGTCTGTAGAAAAAAAAACATTTTTCCGCTTTGTAGTAAAAAAGCGAGCTCAACTGTCGTCGGAAATGCAACGATGGAAAGTACACATTTGTTCGAAAAATAATTTTCCAACCGCAGCAGGACTGGCATCGAGTGCGGCTGGTTACGCGTGTCTGAGCGTTGCCCTAGCAAAATTATACAAATTCGAGGTATATACGCGTAATACACATTTTCATCGTATTTTGCAAAAGTACACACATTTAGAAGAAGAAGAAAAGAGTAGAAACCGAATATGCAACGTAATTTCTAATAACTCATAATTTTAGGGAGACACAAGTGTGATAGCGAGAACTGGTTCCGGATCGGCTTGTAGAAGCACACTCGGAGGATTCGTCAGATGGTACATGGGCGTTGATCCGAACGGCGTGGACAGCTTTGCCAGGCAGATAGCACCGGTGTCGCACTGGCCCGAGATGCGAATTTTAGTGCTGGTCGTGAACGACAGCAGAAAGAAAATATCGAGCGCCGTTGGAATGAGAAGGTCCGTCGAGACTTCCGAATTTTTGAAATATCGCGCCCAACACATTGTTCCGAAACGTATCGAAGAAATGCAAAGAGCGATATTGGAAAAGAATTTTGAAAAATTCGCTGAACTAACGATCAAAGATTCGAATCAAATGCACGCTGTTACCCTCGACACGTATCCACCGTGTCATTATCTCAACGACGTAACGCGTATTCTCGTCGATCTTGTACATTCGTACAACGCGGCGTCGGAGTGCACGAGAGTCGCTTACACCAACGACGCTGGACCCAATACGGTTTTGTTTCTCCTGGAAAAAGACGTTGCCGAAGTTGTTGGTATACTGAATTATTTTCTTCCAGCAGCCACTGATGTAACCACGGGAGAGAAATATCTCCGTGGAGAACCGATTTTCGATTCGATGCCCTCCGACAATCTTATCGAAGGGATGAATTTCTCGATACAGAAATCCGGGCTATTGAAATATATAATTCACTCGAGAGTTGGCGACGGACCGAAATGCCTAAATGATCCCAAAGAGCATCTGCTCAACGATCACGGATTACCGATAGAAATCTAAAATAACAATTTTTTCTATTAATTTTTATTCCGAAACTTATCCCATAAAGATAAAAGTGATATGGGTAGCCACGTTTATTGAACCACACGCGTCGGAAATTATTGAATGTCCTCACGGACCGAAACGAACAAGTATTACAATTTATACCGATATAGGTTAGGTAATAACGATGTATTCGATCGAATACTTCGAGGGTCTCGGTGAATCTATTTTACGTATTTGAAGAAAAATTGATATACACAATTAATTTTAATACGATATTCTGATAATGTTTTTATGGGTTTATAGAATAACGGTACGCGTACTACGTATATAAATGAAAATTTATTCGGATAATCAGTATTGACTCTATATCCGATATTATTTCCACTCCTTTCAAATTTTCTCTTCCCTGGCGCCCTTCCAAAGTTGGCGGAATGACGGCGTCACCGCGGCGTAACGTTCGCGATGCGGTGGTAGGATATAAGGTGTAGCGGTTCTCGCGACGCGTTTTCGCATGTTCTGCGCAGTACCATTACTCCGGCCATCTTAATTTGATATATACCCAACATATACTATATTTACTGCATATGCTGTGAACAAAAATCTGACACGAGTGCGTTATATTCAACAAATCTTTCTTCATTACAACAAGAAAACAGGTGAGCACACCGGTAGGTGCAAATTTTCAAAACAAACCCATAACCCCCCCCGGGGTTATTCATTAATAATGCCTGCATCCATAATAAAATGTCTTGCCTCTCTTTACACATTTACCCCTCTGCTTTCTTCACGACAATTTTTTGCAATCGTTTTCAGTTTACCTGCACCAGATAACTCACAAGTTCTTCAGGGAATGCTTGCCTGTCATTCTGAAAAGATTTCTTTATGCTATTTCTATTTTTCTCGGGGAAATAATAAAAAATGTCTATTTTTACTATTGAATTGATTTGATTTACGTCGATTTCATTATAAACGTTTTTGAATTGCCGCTCGTAATGGCGGGCGCAATGGTACAAATTTCTTATCGGCTATTCGTACATTATGCGCAGTACTGCACCTTATATCCTTCACCATGCATCAACTGTACGTACACGCGTATCATTGTAATTCCGACCGGTTTTTCAAACAGCTCCCGGCGGCTGTATCTATTTATCCTACATCAGTAATCAAACGTCACACGAATTATCGATATACTAGATATCGGGGAGTATATTTTTGCTACATTTGTGTTATATGTAGTGCTTTGCAATGCTCCGTTAGAGGGCAACAACCGCGGTGAGGGAAAAAAAAATCTGTTAATATATGATGTAATCTTACGACGCATACTCGTCACTATCGGTCACAATTACACAGCGTTTTTCAGCGATTCTAATTTATTCCAATATTCAATATTGGTCATTCACGGCTCAGCCCAGCGCAGCCGCGCTGAATCGTCAGGCACTCGTACCTGCTATCGGTGTTGATACGCTATCGCCAAAGCTACGTGCTCTAATTTCACTCTCAAATTTCTCGAATGACATAAGAAAAGTGATTTTTGTTTTACCTTGTCACGTTATATCGATAACAAAATGTCAAAATCAAGGGCGTTGGATCTTCTCAAAAAAGTGTCTGAACACGGGCTAAAAATGAAAAACTACGGTCAGTTGATGAAAAATGTAAGCGCTCCATTTGGCTGTGATCCAAATGTTTCCGGGGTTGCCAAATACAATGGCGTTGATGATCATTTTTTTTTAATACAAATAAACCAATTTTCCACTTTTAGGTAGAATTTATTTCAGCCGACGATGGAAATTGCATAGCTGAATTTACAGTCGGCGAGGAACACTTGAATCCGGCCGGAACGTTGCACGGCGGCTGTACGGCGACCCTCATCGACTGCATCTCCTCGTACGCGCTGTTGACTACCGCTGCAGGAATTTCGGGCGTCTCGGTCGACCTGCACGTATCGTAAGTAAATTGTCGGACCATCCGTGAGATTTTTTGGCTAATACAAACGGTTGCGTTTAAT
Organism: Oxytorus armatus; assembly: GCA_958009045.1. Classification (NCBI taxonomy): domain Eukaryota; kingdom Metazoa; phylum Arthropoda; class Insecta; order Hymenoptera; family Ichneumonidae; genus Oxytorus; species Oxytorus armatus. Next base: position 19,526,661 of record OY253753.1, read on the forward strand.
TTTTATTCAGCTTCCTGAAGGCGGCGTTCCCCGGCGAGGTCTTGACGATAGACACAAGAACAATAAAAGCAGGACGTAGAATGGCTTTTCTGTCCGTGGAATTGACGAAAAAGAGCGACGGCGCCGTTGTAGCGAGGGGTTCGCACACGAAATTTGTTGGATAACGACAGTGAAAAACTCAAGACCGATCCGCATTTGGAATCGTTAGTGTGCCACGTGAAGTGAAAACGGTATAAACTCAATAGATTTATTTATATAAATATATATACAAGAGTGCGGTAACGTTCGAGCGCGCGCGTTAAAATGTGTTTCATTTCACTTCTCTCGTCGAGACGTCCCTGCCGCGTCTCTCGTTTATGTACAAAGGATAAAAAAAACGCGATAATATGTAGTTAAAACGATGCACGCAGAAAGCCCCTTATTCGCTCCCATTCTTGTACAAAAGCAGTTGACGCAACGAGACGACAGTAAATAGACGTAACTATATACGAGTTTAACGACTACGACCTAGAAAACTTTCGAAAAATGAACGATTCAAATTCTCGTTATCGATTTTTTCGTATCCTCGAGCATATACTTGAGTTCGTTAATTTCCTCCTTCAAATCATTCGTTCGTTCCTCCAGGCTTTTTGTTTCGCGAACCATCTCTTCGATCAATCTCGCGATTTCACCGACTCGCAGATTCAGCGTTTCGGCATCTTCCACCGATCGAGCCTGGACGTTGATGGACGCGAGGTACTTATCGGCGTTTCTACGACGTCGCGGTATCGCGTTGCCGCTGTCTCCGGACCGTTGACAATTTTCACAGCAGTCCGACCACGGTCCCAGATCGATCTGAGGAATCTCGTCGCACGAGACGAAACCCTCGTCGACTTTGGGCAGGAGAAAAACATTTTTCTGAATTCTCGTTATATTATCACCGTTCTGGCACAAAATTGTCGAGAGACTCGTTCGCCGGATTTGTCGGAGTTGCTCGGGTTTGAAGGACGTTGGATTGGCGTACCAGAAACGATCGCCGTCTCTCGTACGACGAAATTGTTCGAGCAACAGACAACGAAAGAGCGGACCTACTTTCGAGTTTGGCAACTGATCCTCGAGTATACCACCGACCCAAACGTCCACGTTACCCGGATGACCATAGAGCCGAGCGAGTTTTCCGCGAACCACGGGATCGCTTATCTCCCCGGCTAAATCGTCGAAATTCTCGGCGTGCGACATGTTACAATATTTCCGCCACTCGAGATAACCGGGAATCGCGTGATCGCGCGATCTCTGAATGTTCATAGCGGCGAGATCGAGAGCGACGGCGTGAGCGGTGCGAAACAATTGCTCGGTCAGTTCGACGTTGAGATTTTGCTCGGGAAGTTTGAGCTTCGCGGGGGTCGCGAACATTCCGCGAAGCAGAGGATCGACGCCACCCTCGTCGACGAGTCGCCAGGGCGAGAAGAAAGCGTCACGCAGGCTAAGCGGTCCCTGCGGTATACTGCCAAAAGTCTCGTTGAGACGTTCGAGCCGCGGTTGTATCATGGAGTGACCAAAGCGCAGAGCGGCTGTGGCAAAAACGTTCGAGATCGAGGCGTCCAAATCTTGATTGTAATCCGTGTAAGGACCGATCAGTTCGTCGATCGTTGCACCAAAGATCCGAGGAATCCAATGCTCGTACGTGATGTGTTGCATCTCGGCACCGACAATTTTACGCGATTCCTGATAGATCCTCTCGCCCGTCCAATGGGAATTGAGTTCGCCGAGAGCGCGAGCGATTCTGTTGTGCTCGCGTAACCAAATCGTGTGCATCGCGAGAAGGCCGACTTGCTCGTTCGCTCTAATATCACCGGCGACGAAACAATTGATCGAACTCTCGAGCGGATTTCTTCGGCAATCGACGAATTGTCCACTCGCGTAAGGCAACATGGCCTTGCGTCCGGGAAGACCGGTTCCCTCTCTCAGCAAGCCGCGATCGTTCGTTAAATCACGAAGATCTCTGGCGAGGGGCTCGTCGTAACCGTAAACCTGCGACGCGTCGAGATAACTCGTGAGTTGATTCATCTGTTCGCGAGGAACAAATCCATCGCCCCACAAAACGCTGGTCATACCGGAGCCGCAAACCGCGCTCGTTCTCACGAAATCTATGCAACGTCTGTTCGTGACGCGCGGATCGCCCGGTGGTACCTCCATGGGAAAGCACGGTGCCGCGTTCTCGCAAGATTTTTTACAATCTATACCGTCCCAGGACTCGCTCGACACCGACGGCAGGGCGTGATCGAGATCGTGATCGAGAAATTGTCCCCACTGCATCACCATGTGCGTTATCTCGTCGTCCGGTGTCACGTCATTGGTGGATATGAGACTGGTCGAGACGAGTCTGGCGGAGGGTTTCGCGTGACCGTAATAAAGCCTTCCTCTTTCCCAGCCGACCGGCTGAGAAAATCCGTTCTCGTAGATCGGCCGAAGAATTCGCCGGAATCCCGTGTAAGAGGAGCCCAAAGTGGGACGTTTCAAATTGTTGCAACTGCCGTCGATGCTTCGATATTTTTCATGATAGCACACGTTGCTGCTACAGCTTCGCGGTCTTCTGTGACCGGTACAGCCGGACAATCGCTCGATTTCCGTCACCTGCTCGACCGTTAGAACGTCCTTGTAGTCGAAAGGTCCGCTGACATTGGCGGAAATGCCACGATTCACGTAACGACGAACGTTGAGAAGGGTACGCTCGAATATCTCCGCGGGTCTGGCGGCGGCTCTCGCAGCGGCGTTCGGGAAACGCGCGAGTTTGAAAGGATCGGAACGAGTCAACGGTGGACCACCGTTTACGCCGAACAACGAGGCGAGAGTCTGATTTATCGCGCGATCGACGCTCGCCTCGGCGTCGTGAAAAGCTCGCGTAACGAGAACATCGCTGGTCCCGAGAATCGGACGGACGTTGAGAAGACTCCGAGCGGTGGCACGCCCGTGCTTGTTCGACGCGGTACACTCGTAACGGCCCGAGTCCGTCACCGTCACGTTATACACGTACAGACTTCCGCCGCGTGATATTTTGTATTTTTTATTTGTATTTGGCGTCGGCTCGAGAGCGCTACCGTCTTTTGTCCATTTGATCGCCGGTTTTGGATCGCCCCGAGCTCCGCACGGAACCTCCACGGAAGAGCCCGGCTCGGCTTCCATGGAATCGGGCGGCTCGTGCGTCAACCGTGGCGGACTCGAATCGCTCGCCAAAACATTTACGTCCGCGCTCACTTCGGCGTAACCGTTCGTATTCTTCGCCTGACACACGTAACGAGCGGAGTCGCTCACTTGGCTACCGAGAATACGGAGCGTGCCGCCGCGATTTTCGAGAAAAAATCGCGGCCCGTCGAATATTCTCTGACCGTTTCGCCACCATTTGAGATCCGGTGCGGGACGTCCCTCGGCGTTACAAATTAGAAGCACATCCTCGCCCGATTGAACGGTCTGAGACGTTGGTATCTGCGAATAAATCAAATTTTATTCCCTACAAAATTTTATTTCCGAGAAAATTGGCGGGAAAACATTTATTTCACTTTTCACCGAAAATTTTATTCCGTAAAACGAGCGATACCAACGGACGGCTAAAATATAATCTACGTGAGAGGTGGAAAGAAAAAAAGGATAATTCCGTCAGTAATTATGGTAATCGAAAGAAGACTGCCTACGACGAGTAGATATAACTCCGTTTATCCACGCGAATACTCTTTTCAAACATTTTTTATAAATCGCATCCTCGTTGAAGAAGCTTTTTGTGATTGGTACCGACGTCTAATTAACGCGCTGTCAACGAGACGTTTTTCGACGTTTCAATTGTTTCTATTAATATTATCAGCTAATCGGTCATTATTTTATTCGAGCGAACTAATTAGCGCAACTCGACACGAGCCGTTGCGCTAATTATTTCGCGAATGAGATATAATTACCTCGGTAAAACGAATCGATGGACTCGCCGTTATTATTGCTCTCGCCTTTCTCGATATCGTCGAGCCCATTTTGCTCCGTGCAACGCACTCGTATTCGCCCCCGTCGCTTTCCGTAATCTCGTTAATAACGAGCGCGCCATCGTCGCGTACCACGTAACGTTCATCATCAGCCTTCAACTCGTCCGAATTTCTCATCCACTTTATCTGCGGTTTCGGATCACCGACGACGCGACAAATAAACACAGCGGTCTCACCGATTCTCACTTTAACGTCCTCGGGTCCTTCCATTATCCTCGGTTTGTCTGAAATTGTAAAATATTTTGATTCGTTAAGGTAGGAGTCTGGTAACTTGAGCCGATTTTCATGTCTTTTTTGGAGGGCGTTTTTTTTGTAGGAAAATAAAAATGAATCGTTTTGGATATTTAGGATGTTTTTATTTACATATTAAAGAGACAAAAAAAAATTTTGTTTGAAAAAATTTAATAGATAAAATAAATTTAATATATTAAATAAATAAATAAATAAATCTAATAAAAAATAAATAAATTTAATAAAAAATAAATAAATTTAATAAAAAATTAATAAATTTAATTTTTTTAATTTAATTTAATTTTTTTATAATTTAATTTAATTTAATTTAATTTAATTTTCTATTATTATTATTATTATTGATCGAAGTTGGCACCTCGAAAAAAAAAGCGCGTGGGTGGCCCCGGTGATTTTGGCTCTTGATGTTATCTGAAATGAAAAATTCTTGATAATTCTTAATCTATAGACGTGTCATTCTGGTCGGAACTACTGAAGTTAAATTTCATGGATAAATAAAAAAATGGCGGACTTTGGAAAAAAAAGTTCTTTTATTTTGCCCGCCATTTTGTTATTCATCCATGAAATTTAACTTCGGTAGTTCCGACCAGAATGACATGTCTATAGATTAAGAATTATCAAGAATTTTTCATTTCAGATAACATCAAGAGCCAAAATCACCGGGGCCACCCACGCGCTTTTTTTTTCGAGGTGCCAACTTCGATCAATAATAATAATAATAATTAACTATTAAATTTTTTGAAAAATTTTTTTTTTTGTATCTTTAATATGTAAATAAAAACATCCTAAATAACCAAAACGATTCATTTTTATTTTCCTACAAAAAAACGCCCTCCAAAAAAGACATGAAAATCGGCTTAAGTTACCAGACTACAAACTTAAAGACTATCCGAAAAAAACCGTTTACGCAAATTTGCCGTTTACAAGAGAGGTCTTTGAAATTAATGTTATTATTTTTTCGCTCGAAATAACGAACGATGACGTTATTAGCCGCCGACTGTTTTCTCATAAAAATTGTGAAACTTCAAAGGAGCTCTCGTCTCGCTCCAAAACGTACTTTTCGCACGAATTCTCGTTTACTCTAATAACATAAATTTCCAGCGAATAACACTGCGCGGTCATTGAATGGTGTACTCAACCGCAATGAAAATCCGAGGTCGTCATGGCGTTGAGAGAACGTCCCTGCATCTCGATCGGTGATTGACAAACGGCCGCCATTTCACCGGGTTTCTCGCGAAGACGTTCAACGAGCCACATCAAATCGCAATCGCAAACGAGCGCGTTACCGTCGAGACGTAGCCTGGTCATTGGTCCGACATTTTGAAAAGCATCGTCGGGCACACGATGGAGCTTGTTATCGTGAAGAAAAAGACGCTCGAGGCTCGGTAAATTCCCGAATGTTCCTTCCTTCACCTCGACCAGACGATTGTGATGAAGATAAAGCTGTTCGAGCTTGTACAATCGAGAGAATGCACCAGGCGCGATGCTCTCAATTCGATTTTTGTAGAGATAGAGTATGCGAAGATTCGGAAGACCGGCAAATGCGTTTCCGCGCAAATGACGAATCTGATTGTCATTTAGCAAAAGCGTGTCCAATTGATCCAGTCCGTGAAAAGCTCCATGACGTATATCGGCGATATCGTTGAACCTCAGATCTCTGGAGAGAATAAAAAAAATATAAATATACGTCTATCGAGGGGGAGAAAAAAAAACATCGTTCCGTTTATTATGACTAACTCGGCGCGAAATTTTTCTATACACAAAATGGTCCTGTATGATTTTTTCTTTTCTTTTTTCTTTTACGTTAGAAAACACGCAACACATGGCACATGCCATTTTTTTTTATATACACATATTTCTGGACCGATGAAGTGATTTATGCGGATAAATAACCGCGAGTCCGCGTCGACGTTTCTCCTCGTATTATATACATCATTCGCGTTTCTTTCTCTCCTCCCGCGGCGCCTGTATGTCCGTTATGCTAAAATAGATTTTGAGAGCCGCTGAAGCATGAAAATCGCGCCGTTTCGAATCTCCTCGCGTTACACGCGCCTCGCGGAGAAGCAAAAAGGTTCGCCATCCGGCTCGTGGAAGCCGTTTGCTCGAGATATACGATTCTTCGACACACGACCGTCCTCTGTACGTGTATATTATAGGAACGATGCTTGGGACTTTAGGCGAGAATCGCTCGTGAGTCATCCCTTGAATTAGCAAAAGAGAATCCGAGATGCTCCGTACAGTGAATAACATTCAATTGATATCGAAGGGGTTCGGGTAGATTGAGGAATGCGTTTATTCGCGTCTTTTTCTCTCTTTGTTTTAGACCCTCCATGTGTTTACATATAAAATATGGAAAAATGATATTTATACACGAAGGATGCTTAACGTTTTTTCCATCCACTTTCAAAGAGAATCAAGCTTTCTTCTCGTGAATCGTAACACTTTTTTTCGAGTTTTTAATGCCGTAGTCTCGTCTAAAGCGAGATTTTTCACGTCATTTCTAATGTGCAATAACGTTTAAACCGTTGAAGTTGTCTTGATGAAAATTTACACGTGCATTTATTGATCCTTAGAGAATTCTAAGGATCAAAAAATGCACGTGTAAATTTTCATCAAGACAACTTCAACGGTTTAAACGTAAATTTTCATGAAGCAACTTCAACGGTTTAAACGTTATTGCACATTAGAAATGACGTCAAAAATCTCGCTCTAGACCAGACTACGGCATTAAAAACTTAAAAGAAAATAAAATATAAAAATATAAAAAATAAAAATAAAAATAAAAATAAAAATATAAAATATAAAAATATAAAAATATTTTCATGTAGTTTTTTGCCTTGTTGCAACATGGTGCGCCGAAATCGGCGCCCACTCTGGACGATGTTGTATGCATCTGAATAAAAATAAAAATATATATTCTCAATCTGTATGAGTATTCTGAGCACTGGTAGCAGAGTTGGTACTTAAAAAAAAATTTTATTGAGTCGAACAATAATTTTGCCGACATTTTATAACTCGTCGAATACCCGAAAATGTATGAAATATCATTAATGAAAGTTCAACAGGCTGCCATTTTGTCAAAAAAATTTTTTAAGTACCAATTCTGCTACCAGTGCTCAGAATACTCATACAGATTGAGAATAAATATAATTTTTTTTTTTCAGATGCATACAACGTCGTCCAGAGTGGGCGCCGATTTCGGCGCACCATGTTGCAACAAGGCAAAAAACTACATGAAAATATTTAAAATAATTTTTTTTTTTAATGTACAAGTATTCTCTAAGGATCAATGAATGCACGTGTAAATTTTCATCAAGACAACTTCAACGGTTTAAACGTTATTGCACATTAGAAATGACGTCAAAAATCTCGCTCTAGACCAGACTACGGACTTAATGCCATGCAAAATTCAATTTGCCTTATCTAGAGAACTACTTGACCGATTTGGCGTACACTTTTCGCGCATTTTGACAATCGAACCCTCTTTGTTCGCTATAAATTTTTTCAAAATCACTCAAATGCTCGAAAGGTTTTACGGAATTTGAAATTTTTTGGGAAATGTTTAATCTATGTAAATCCACGGCTGATGAGCGAAACATTTCCACACAAATAGGCTGGGGAATAACGATGTTGAATATTGCAAGAATCGCTGAGGGACGAAAATTTTATAATATTCTGAAATTTTCGAAAAATTTCTGACGTCACTTTAATTTTCGTAACGTTTTTGATTTTCGGTTAATTCTTCGTTCACGCGTATCTATAGTGTAAAACACGGTTCGTATTTAAGGTAGTTCTAACACAAGAAATAGGAGGGGATAGAAGGAGCGGTGCGTGAGGCGGGCAGCCACGTCGCGCAGCGACGTTGTCATGCTCACGAGTTCTTCTAGCCTCAAAACAATATTTTTTCAATAATCCATACTTTTTTACTGTATGGTCGAAAATTTACTGTAAACTATATGTTATTCTTCATCTACTAAACTACTTTCGTGCCAAATTTCAAGAATTTTTCATTACTCCTTCGTACATTTTGGTGACTGAATATCCGGAAAGTGCTCATTTCGTACGGTATAGGTATACGTTCGTATGCAAATTTTGCAATTTTTGATAAACGATATCTTGAAAACGGTACGGTGAAACAGTCTCAAATTTCGCACAAGTATTCTTCAGTACTTTTTCTAGGTTTTCCCAAAAACTCATAAAATTTGCATTACTTCTTCATTTGTGTTAGAACTACCTTAAGGTAGTAGTCCGGTAACTTAAACCGATTTTCATGTCTTTTTTGGAGGGCGTTTTTTTGTAGGAAAATAGAAATGAATCGTTTTGGATATTTAGGATGTTTTTATTTACATATTAAAGATACAAAAAAAAAAATTTTTGAAAAAATTTAATAGTTTATTATTATTATTATTATTATTGATCAAAGTTGGCACCTCGAAAAAAAAGCGCGTGGGTGGCCCCGGTCATTTTGGCTCTTGATGTTATCTGAAATGAAAAATTCTTCATAATTCTTAATCAATAGACATGTCATTCTGGTCGGAACTACTGAAGTTAAATTTCATGGATCAATAACAAAATGGCGGACTTTGGAAAAAAAAGTCCTTTTATTTTGGCAAAGAAGGGGTTGTAAAATAAAAAGAAATTTAACTTCAGTAGTTCCGACCAGAATGACATGTCTATAGATTAAGAATTATCAAGAATTTTTTATTTCAGATAACATCAAGAGCCAAAATCACCGGGGCCACCCACGCGCTTTTTTTTCGAGGTGCCAACTTCGATCAATAATAATAATAATAATAATAATAATAATAATAAATAAATTTAAAAAAATTTGAACAAATTTAATAGTTTATTATTATGATAATAAACTATTAAATTTGTTCAAAAAAATTTTTTTTTGTATCTTTAATATGTAAATAAAAACATCCTAAATATCCAAAACGATTCAATTTTATTTTCCCACAAAAAAACGCCCTCCAAAAAAGACATGACAATCGGCTTAAGTTACCAGACTACTACCTTAATTTCATACGAATCGGTAGAAGGGTTCACATTTTTATTGAACATAAAACTTTTTTTTATGGGAATTTGTATGTTCGCTTCGAGTTTCGTAAATGTTCAACTATCGAAGCGGCATTTGTTTATTTGGGTATTGATTTTAAAAAGGATTTTCCATACTTTTGTATCATATCGAGAGAGAGAGAGAGAGAGAGAGAGAGAAATGTCGGTAGAGGAGCAGATAAAACGATTTCTTCCGTTTCCTCACCGGAGGCGTCGTTACCGAGGGCTTCAAAAAGCGTGTCTCCCATCGTATATTAAGATATTGCGTACCACGCGTTACGAGAGCGCGTATAATAAATTTATCTCTGGCGCCGTTCGAACCCACGGACAACGGGACGTTGTAAACTTAAATTTTCTCACTGCTGTAAACGGTACGTCGAGACTGTGTAAATAATTGAACGAAGAAAAACGAGCAAATGCACTATTTTAATACTTCGGGAAAAGCGTCTTGTAAATTCGGATAAAAGATTAAAAAGATTTTTCCGTACGAAAACAGTTGACACCGGCGCGCGTCTCGGCGATTTCGCGGGAAGTTTCGCCGGAAAGATAATTTCTTTTTCTTTCTTCTTCACGATGTCTTTCACTCGTCCAATGGACGTCAACGTAAATAATAATAATGGTACCGCCAAAATTTAGGATAACGTTCCAACGACTTTGGCACTACCGTTTTCGATCCACCCTCCCTTCGTTATTATAATTAATTAAGGATAAATAGAAAATTACGATAAACTTTCTAAACTCACAGGACCGTCGTGTTCGCCGGTATCCTCGGAATTCTATTGACCTTTTGAAACATGCATCTCACCGTGTTCAAGAAACACATGCACTTTCGTGGACAATCGTTACGCGCCGAGTTTACTCGTTCGCCACGTTGATGCGTCTCGTAGCCGTTAGCCAACAGCGGTACGACGACAACAAGGATCAAAAAAATCGTCAATGATCGATCAATGAAACCGGAAAGTTTCTTCAATCCCGTCATTCTCCGTTCCAGTGGCTCTCTCATTGCTTTGCGTTCCATCTTCATCGTTGATTACAATTTGTTATATCAAAAGATCAATAGATGTCGCGCGTTCCGGGCCATGTAAATCCCTCGGGCGTCCTTCCTCTAACCGGGACCGTCGAACGAATAGATTTTTCGAGATCCTCGACGAATAACCGCGTTGCCCCGCGTGGAGCTTGCGGGATTCCCTCGTGTTCGCGACCGGTTCGCCTCGTATCACGTCATCGCCTCCGTATTTTCGCCGGACACTTTCTTCTCCTTTTTCGTTTTTCTTCTCTCTCTCTCCGCCGTCAGTCTGATAAAAAGAAGAAAAAAAAGCGCGCTGTTTGAGTCGTTGGATGTCTTCCGGGAATGCGTCTGCCGCGATACAAATGCTCAAAATTCCAGAGTGAAATTTCGAAATGTTTCTCTCGGGGCACGGCCGGGAGAACGAGCTAAAGAAACGCGCGTAGACCGGATGCAAAGAAATAAGAAACGCGAGTTGCCGAGCGAAAGGGAGAGAGTAAATTGACCGACGGAGAAAGAGATTTTTATATTTTTGGTATCGCGATTTCGCGGGGAACGTTTACGTCGCCTACTTCGTGTCGTTTTTGTGTTTGCGCTCGCCTGGCAAAACCGCTCGATCGTCTCTTCGACGGCTCGGTCGGCCGAGCAATAACCCGCGCGCGCGATACTCTCCCAATACTCTCGGACCGAAGAGATCCCGACTGATCCCGACGACGACTGTTAGAGCTGCCGGCGGGTGGTATACTCCGACTATGTATATATGCACTATAAAACATTCACGCAAACTGTACGTACGTAAAGGCTCTCGCGAGAGCGTCCAGCATGGAGAAACGCGCTCGTGTGGTAAGGGCGTCCGTCTCTGTTTACGCGACGAGACCGTGAGCGAGATATAAAGTCGCGATGTGTGCGCAGGTCGTGAGCATGAGAAAAAACGAATAGAAGCTCGATGCACGCGGCGCGCACGGTCTCGTGGATTACACACGCGTAAAAGAGGAAACATTTTACTCTGTGTTGGTGGAGACATGCAGGCGCGGGGACTGAGCATTTTTTTTTATTATGGACAAAATGTTTAGGCACGACGAGAAGGCCTCTCGAAGCGATCCGTCGGGCGTATCGGCGATAAATAATCCTCGAGTAGATCCTATTCCCGGCGTTCGACTCTTCGTCCGTATCGCAAACTTTTAATGACTCCGTCGTTCCCGTTGAAGAAAATCATATCGAAAGAGTTGTAAGCACAAAATATGTGCGTTATAAAATGCGTGTGTATCAATGCCGAATATATATCGTTGAAATTACTCTGAAATTGATAATCCATATGCCCGGCCAGGCTCATTTTTTTGTTTCACGCACGAATCGGCTTCGCGCGCGGAGAAAGTAAGTGGCATCGGGCGAGAGTAAGGGACGCGAGGAGATAGGAGCAAGAGGTAGCGATAGATAGATGGTAAGAGAGAGAGAGAAGGGATGCGTGTGTCCGTACGTAAAAGAGATAAAAGCGAAGGTATGTGAGAGAGGAGTCGGTGGGTGGTACCGAGTACGATCGTAACGCGAGATTCGTCGCTGACTTGGCTATTATATATGTCCGGCGCTGATGTCTCATGGCTACAGACGCGATTCTCCCTTCTCCGCTCTTCTTTTTTCTTCGACACTGCTACTTTTTTCCTTTCTTCTTTCTTTCCTCTTCGGTCTCGGTTCCCGGTTGCCGTTACGATCGATTCGCTATTATCTACTAATTTCTCCATCTCTCTGGATCCGCGCTAGTTGAGGAAACGAACGAGACCCTAAATCATAAAATTACGTGTTCGCAGTGGGACGCGATAATGAAATAAAATTATTTCTTTTATTGTCAAGACAATTATGAGCTTTGTTTGACCTCGATGATGACAGCTCGCTGGTATCTTCGCCCGTCGAAGGATCTTGTATAATTTCTCATTCTTCTTTTTCTTCTTCTTCCGCTTTACAAAGGTTTATTGCAGACCCGATGAAGGAATGACAGTGACAAATAGGAGCGAAGGGGAGAAATGGACAATCTTGGTTGGTACAAACTTTCTCGATTTTGACCAACGTATGAAAAGAAATAATTGGCTCGGCAGTATTTTACGTTTGTAGACCTGCTGCTCCAAGAGAAAAATCGTAGTTTTGGTTAATGTACTCGACGTAACTTGACAAAATATAAACAGAGATTGTGATACAGAATTTTCTTACGTAACGATACTATTTTTTTTTGTCCAATCGTTGAAATGCAAAAGTCGACTTTATCAAAATTTGAAACCGTGCTCGAGATTTAAATAGAACATTTCCGACCGCCATTGTATGACCCATTCTTCTCTACATATATATTACGGTACGCCGACACGGGTCACGTTCAGTCGTACGTGCGGATCACGGACGATAAATGCGACAAGCTTTTTAGAACGAGCCAAAGTTTCGTAAGCGTCTTCCCGTCGCGTCTTATACTGATAAAACTATTATTCAATATATGGAATATACTGGATTCATTGAGGCTCGTGAGTGAATATTTGGATGACCTACTGTCCCCAAACAATACGTATCTATGTATAGATGGTTCTCGGAGAAGCGCCACAACGGTATATCGGTGTACTAGATAGAGTATATATTTATAATTCGTCAACAGATTTGAATCGTTATTTTTCCTTCAGTTAATCTCGTATAGATTACAAAATATTCTCTACCATATTATCAATCAAAAAAAACTTTTCTTTCTCTCTCAAGATTTCTCTTCCATAGATTCCGGTATCGTATTAGAAAAAGGAAAAAAAAAAGAAGTGAAATCTGTTGAGAGCAGCGAAAGTTATTGGAGCAGAAGACGCCTGGCGATTGGCGGACCCAGGGATGTAGTTGAAGATTAATTTTTCGTCTCAAGTGCGATCGCGCCGTGGGCACTTAACGAATCTTAGTCTTGGGCGCTTTGACGAATCTTAATTTTTGTGCAATTTGGTGAATCTCGGTACATCGTGTCGAGCAGCAGCGTTCAACGATTAGTAATACAAATTGATGGTTTCATGATAGCCGGATATGAAAGAGAAAAAAAAAGAGGAGTAGGCGAGCTGAAAAGATGGATGTTGGGTGGGTGTGGATTTGGGTGTCCCATTTTATAAAAATTTTCAAATAATAGTTGACTATAAAAAAAGACGTTATGATTTTTTTCAGATTTTTAAACTCAAACATGAGTCTACGCTTATGATTTTAATTCTTTATGAACTTTAGCCCACGATGAGGGTAATGAATTAAAAATTTTTAAATAAAAATTTGGTGATATAATTATTGAGATTATTTATGTTTTTTTTTCTGGAAGTTGTTTATAAAACATCAATGAACATAATGAAGTTTTGTTTATATTTTTGTTTTCCATTTGTTGTTGAAATAAAAAATCCGATTTTTGTGAAAATCAAGGGTTTTTGAAGGCTTCTACGGACCGCTTAAAATGGACGGGTCTTATTCAAAATACGTTGAGTGATTATTTAACTATCGAACTATCATTACACAAAAAAAGAAATATCTGGCTTCGTTACATTATTGAAAGAAAGGCGATGAAAAATTCTTGATTTTTTTAGAAGAATCAGGTGTTGGGATCATCAGGTGCATTTACAAGTATCATAAACAGTGAAAGTGAGAGGGTCAACTGGCTGGGTAGCCCTTTTCTGAAAAAAATATTCCTCTCGGGTAGGGCTCTCAGGTATCGGTGAAGAGAGGTAACGAGACGCACGATTCCACTATATGATTTTGAATCTTAATCATTAATTATAATAACTAATACTAGTCAAAAAATTGAGAACAATATTTTGCCGAACTGTACCATAAATATTTAATTTCTTCGTCATTTCAAACTCTGATTTTTTCAATGAAAATAGCTTCCAGTTCTATAGATGATACAAATGCATTATTAACTAAATTTTTATATAAAATTTGCCATCTCTGATGGCTAATGGCTTAGCTTTTCATTAGCATTTTAGATGAGTTAATATTGGAAATTTATTTATTACATTTTTTCGAGTCATATAAAACAATGAAATTTAAAAAAAAATACATCTCTGAAAAGCTAAACTCTTGTTAATGAAAAAATAAAATTTTGCCAGATTTTATCAAATTACTTTGACACAGTTGAAAGTATCTTTCGATGTCTTAACTCAAATAGAAAGGTAGGAACATTAGTTCAGGTATAATTATTATCATAGTAAGTGTACGGATATTGTAGTTGCCAGCAACAATCAGCAAAAGTAGTGGCGCCACCTCGCACAAGCGATTGGTACGTCGGTGTAAACACAAATTGATATTACTAAAAAATCCTACGGAAGTAAGATACTTTGACGTAAATGACTATTTTTCACTGATTAGTAATATTTCATAAGATATTTCGCTAAAATTATAGAAAACAAAATTTTTCTAGTTTATACAATTGGATAATGGTCATCCCGTCATCAGGTAGAAAACCGAGTATGCACGAAGAGCTTCGTTCCTTTATTAGCCTAACCGAAAGCCGAAGCACAGAGATCAGACCGACATAACTTGTCTTTGCGAGCTGTACCCCCACTACTTTTGTTGCTTGCTGCTAGCATTTGCAATATTCGTGCATGCGCAGGTATTACTCATGACTACAGAAATGTTCAATGTGTCCATGCCTTTTTCTACCTTCAAGGGACTGCGATATAATCATTTGACTTCTGACCAATGTTTACCGCTTAAAATTGCCAGTAGGTCAAATATTTCACTTAAACTTTGAATCATTAGCGCAAACTCATATTTGAGTTTAGAAATCTAAAAAAAATCATAACGTCTTTTTTTTAAAGTCAACTATTATTTGAAAATATGTGAACACGAAAATTTGAAAATTTTTTATAAAATCGGCCACTCTAGTGTGGATGCGCTGAGGCAATTCGATCGTCAGTGTGTACGCTAAAATATATTAAGAGAGAGAGAGAGAGGAATAATTGTTTAGTTTTCATGTTGGTTGACGTTGATGGAACACTACGTTCGGTATACTCTCACCACTTAAATAACTCTTCGTTCGTCACTTCTTTCGCTATGTATACCGGTCGTATCGTATCGTAGACCCTTTTAACAGCTCGGAATACAAATAGTACAATAAATAGGGAACCCGTTACTCTTGTCAATTCCACAAAAAATTACAAGTAATTTTTTTTTATTATTAGGTTCAATATCACGTACTGAATGTAAATAAACAAAATCCTTACAAATTAAGTGACCGCAAGTGCCGCCATTTTGAGGAAAACCGTATCGGCCAATATCTCCGTTACCGTGCACTTTACGCCAAAAATGCTAATAACATTTCTTGTAGATAATTGAATTTCCTATCTTTTTTTTTAAATATTTTTTTTTGTATCACTTACCGTTTACGACTTATACGGCTGTTAAAATTTATTTATTCACTTTTTGACCTGTATCTCTCTTAATAATAGTTTAAACAATAAAATGCTAATAACTTATCTTTCAAATCCATAAATTTTCCACAACTTTTTTTAAAAACTTTTTTGTCTAAAGTTAATATTCTCAAAGTTATAACGCGTTTTTATAAGCCTTGCACCCGGTAGCGCAACATTTAACGCGTTATAACTTTGAGAATATTAATTTTAGACAAAAAAGTTTCAAATAAAAGTTGTGGAAAATGTGTGGATTTAAAAGATAAGTTATTAGCATTTTATTGTTTAAACTACTATTAAGAGAGATACAGGTCAAAAAGTGAATAAATAAATTTTAACAGTCGTATAAGTCGTAAACGGTAAGTGATACAACAAAAATTATTTAGAAAAAAAGATAGGAAATTCAATTGTCTACAAGAAAGGTTATTGGCATTTTTGGCCTAAAGTGCACGGTAACGGAGATATTGGCCGATACGGTTTTCCTCAAAATGGCGGCACTTGCGGTCACTTAATTTGTAAGGATTTTGTTCATTTACATTCAGTACGTGATACGGAACCTAATTAAAAAAAGAATAACTCTTGTAATTTTTTGTGGCACAATATTCTCTATTGATTGTACTAAAAAGCTTATGACTGGATGCCGCGATCAAAGACTTGGCCGTTTCTTCTTCAAAAGTATCAACACGATGTTTCGTCCGATGACGGTGAGAGCAACGGAGGAACAAAGGAAAACGACGGAAAGATTCGGTAAGTCGAGAATGCGGTGTGATTCTCTGAAATATAAATTTTATTCAAGTTCTCCGAGGCTCCTGAGACCCCGGTACACATGCGGCATACACTCGTAACTATAATGTACGAGCATATTTCCTTATGATTCTAGAGAAGATTTTAAAAGTAACTCGGGAAACTAACGTCACCAAATATCATCGTCGTCACTTTTATAAATGAATATTATTTTAATCTCATTCTCACGCGCATAAATTGACGAGTTACAACGATGAGAGGCGTCTCAACTCTTGTCGCGTATATACATACACGTTTCGTGTATTTATTATTTTTTCCTCGCGATATACAATTTAATAACGTCGACGCAACGATTTATGTAACGTTCAATGTACATACTTTTGGAAAAGGAGGGAAAAAAAAAAACTAGAACGATATTCGAATGCTTTTTTTCGAAACATTTGTGTGTTTTGCCCGTCGGAAACGCGTCACTGCCCTTTCGCGTGATCCCGCGGGCAAAAAAAAATAAAAAATAAAAATGATCAACTGTACAAACCTAACGATAAGAGTCCGTAAGAGATAATGTACACGAGTTTCAATCGATATTCTCGTTCGACGGTAAAGTTATTTCTTCATTGTCGTCGGATTTCCGTATTTTCTCAATAACCGATGCTCGCTTCGGATCGGTCTCGCACTCCCGTCGATCGTTCGGTGTCTCGTTGTTCGGAATTTTTGGAATTTCCGGAATTTTCGGATTTTTCGTAAATTTCGAACGACGAACAATCGGGAATTCTCATGGAATTTTCATGAATATCGTACGATCGCGAACTTTGCAGTGTCTGAGCTCGCGGAGAGCACGCTGAGCCTCGTTCGGCGATACGAACGCGACTCTCGCGTCGCCGGTCGGCATACCCTTCTCGTTGTATCTGCGTATAACGTTTTCTCGTTTAACGTCGAAGTCTCGAAAAAATTCGATTATCTCGTCGATGTCGGCCTTGAACGGTACATTCTCGAGGGACAAAACGCAACCGGGTTTGCCGAAACCCTCGACAAAGTCGGGACGACGATTGATTCCCATGTGCCTACCCATGGGCATGCCCATCATTCCCGGTGGCGGTGGTGGCGGTGGTAATCCACCTCTGGGTGGTCCAAAACCGCCGCCGTTACCGAAGCGCGGCGGATGATTCGGCATCGGCGAGAATCTCGGACGAAGGTCGAGATTTTGTGAATAATGCTGATGCTGAGCGTCCATTAATTGAGCATCGGCGATGCTGAGTGCCTCCATCATTTTGCCACGTTCGACCAATTCAATCGTGGGCATGTGTTTTCCAAAGGGCGTGCCGTTCTTCGTGGTCGCCCGAACCGCTTCCTCCGAACTGTCAAATTCGCAAAAGCACTTTCCCGCTGGTTTACCATTCGTATTGAGCATCATGTGTATCCCGTGGGGAACGACGCCGCTGTCGGCGAACCAATCGTGAACGTCGCGCGTCATAGCCTGAAAAGGTATACCGCGAACCAGTACACACTCGCACAACGAGGTATCTTTGATCGTTTCGCGTTCGCGAAGACGCTTCGCCTGAAGAAATTTGTCGTCGATTATCGACGACGCGGTAACGACTTTCGAGCCGATTTTCAGCGGAGTTACCGACAGCGCCGATTTAGCGTCTTCCACCCTCGCGAATTGTACGTAAGCCAATTTGCCAGAATTGGCGTCTTTGCCGGGGATAACGAAGAGATCGTTGATTTTCCAATCGTGAAACAATTTCGCGAGATCGGCCTCTTTCGCGAACGATGGCAAATCGGCGACGACGACGCACGATGAATTTCTCATTTCCGACGGCGCGTTGCTCGTTGTTTGGCCCGTTGTTTGGCTCTGCTCGTTGTCGTCGGGCGAACGTTCGCGATCCTTGTCCCTCTTGCGCTCGGGCACGTAAGAATCAATGGCCTTGTCGAATATACTCTCCTCGAGATGAAGAACCTCGACCTCGGAACCGCGAACAAAACGCGAGCCGGTTAACGCGGCGTCTTTACCCTCCCCCTTGTTGAATTTTATGTAAGCTATGCCGACTCTGTTACCGTGCGTGTCGTTGATAAGCTTTAATCCGTCTTTTCTTATGTAGAGACCCTGAAAAGCGTGTCGTACGTCGCTGTAGCTCGCGTCGAGCGGCATGTTTCGCAATTCGACGCAATTACCATCGATCGATCGATCGCCATTGTTGCCGCTGCTGCCGTTATTGTCGTTTGAGAATCGCGAAAGACCGGAATTTCTGGACGAACGATCCCTGTTCTCGGCGCCGTTAGTACCGTAACCATCGTAATTATGCTGCTGATTCATGCTCGATTGAAAGGCATTTGGATTTCTGCGAGCGTCCAATTCTTGCATTTTGCTCATTAGAAGGGGATGATTGGCTCGTAGACCGCTCGGTCGGTAAGCCGAAGAGTTGACGTTTGAATTACCGGCAAAGCCACCGAACGAGGAATCCTGCGAGCCGAACGGACTCGATCTCGACGGATATCGAACGACGTCGAGCCGCGATTGTTCGTCACCGGTCGCCCAGGGTTCGCGCGGTCTGTTCGTAACGCCGATATTCGGCAAAACGGAATTGCCGAGATTCGGCGGTAGAACGGAACTCATACCGAGACCGTGAGCCATACCGTGACCGATGCCGTGACCGATACCGTGAGGCATACCGTGACCGCGAGGCGGTGGAACGATACTCGTCGCCCCGTTCACGAGCCCGTTAAGACCGAATTGATTCGCGTGCAACATCGGTACTTGATTCAACGCGCCCGCGGCACCGAACGGCAAGCGCTGTTCCGAATCTTGACCGATGGCCGCGACACCGGCGCCGAGTATACCCGGTGCTAGCATCACATTTTGCATCTGATTTTGGGGCGGTACTTCCCATATTCCGTTGTCCGGCATACCGATCTTTTTAACGTTCTTCGCGAGCGCTCCGCCGGATCCTTTGTCCTTCGGGAAATGTCCGACTATAACGACCTCGGTCGGATCGTCGTCGTTCGAATCTTTGCGACGGTCGTTCGCGTTTCTCTTCGCGTCACGGTCCCTCGATCTCGTACGATCGCGCGAGCGCGATCTGTCTCT
This sequence comes from Oxytorus armatus, assembly GCA_958009045.1. NCBI lineage: Eukaryota > Metazoa > Arthropoda > Insecta > Hymenoptera > Ichneumonidae > Oxytorus > Oxytorus armatus. Next base: position 19,546,203 of record OY253753.1, read on the forward strand.
TCGTCGACGTCTCTCTCTTCGATCGCGCTCCCGATCTCTCGATCTGCTACGATCTCTTCTGCGTCTATCCCGTCCTCGGTCGCGATCCCGTCTCTCGCGTTCCCTGTCGCGATCCCGCGATCGCGATCTCTCCCGAGTTCGCGATCTCTCCCGAGTACGATCCTTTCGATCCTTGCTCGATTCGCCGTCGTTCTCGCGCTTTTCCGTCGTTGTTATTTCCGGCTTTGCCGGTGGTACGCTCGTCGGGGTCACCGTTACCGGCGGATTTTGCATAAAAGACTGCAACGAGAGAGTCTGCTGTCTCGCTGTCTCGATGACCTTTTGCATTTCGGTACGGGAACTCAGCAACAATTTGATCTTCATCTCTTTGATCTTTCCACCGTCGTTCGTCATTGCCCGACGGGCGTCCTCGTCGGTGCTGAAAATTTGTTTCATTGATTTTCGGTTAGCGCGAGTCGAGACAACGACAATTCACTAATTATTATTATTATTTTTTTTTCATTTTTTAAAATCTTACCGAACAAACCGATTTTTTTTATTATTTTCGCTACGATAAACAACCGAGAGGAGGACAATGAAGCTAAACATTTATTTTTCTTTCCTCGAAGCTCGAGAGTCATTAATTAAACTAGACCGGAAACTCGGTGGCATTTTTCTTACTCTTTTAAGCCCGTAGTCTGGTCAAGAGCGAGATTTTTGACGTCATTTCTAATGTGCAATAACGTTTAAACCGTTAAAGTTGTCTTGATGAAAATTTACACGTGCATTTATTGATCCTTAGAGAATACTTGTACAGGAAAAAAAAAAATTATTTTAAATATTTTCATGTAGTTTTTTGCCTTGTTGCAACATGGTGCGCCGAAATTGGCGCCCACTCTGGACGATGTTGTATGCATCTGAAAAAATAAATAAATATATATTCTCAATCTGTATGAGTATTCTGAGCACTGGTAGCAGAATTGGTACTTAAACATTTTTTTTATTAAGTCGAACAATAATTTTGCCGACATTTTATAACTCGTCGAATAATGAAATATCATTAATGAAAGTTCAACAGGCCGCCATTTTGTCAAAAAATTTTTTTAAGTACCAATTCTGCTACCAGTGCTCAGAATACTCATACAGATTGAGAATATATATATATATATTTTTTTTTTTTCAGATGCATACAACATCGTCCAGAGTGGGCGTCGATTTCGGCGCACCATGTTGCAACAAAGCAAAAACTACATGAAAATATTTAAAATAATTTTTTTTTTAATGTACAAGTATTCTCTAAGGATTAAGGCTGTTACTTTTATCCGGGTTAGCCGGATACTCGAAAGTATCCGGGTATCCGGGAAATCGGATCCAACACTTCAGATTCGAATACCCGAATATCCGGGAATCCGGGTATTCGAGTACCCGAGTATCCGGGTATCCGGATATCCGAATAATCACGGATCCGGGTAACCGGGTAATAGCGAATAATGTCGGGTAATTACCCGATTTTTCGCGTACAGGCTCAAATAGGACCGCCGGCGTAAAAAAAATAATGATATTGTATTAGTCTGGTCATCAAATAAGCCGAAATATAGAGCGTTAATAGTTACCATTGAAAACATTCGGAAAATAACTTGTATCAAATTTGCTCTGTTCAAAGAAATTATGCAAAACTACGGTAAAAATGAAAACTTAGTGTTGACGAATCAGACGTCACGGTTTTCCAATTTATAATAATTGTGTATTTACTCGGGAAAACATTTTACATGTGACTCCCACAATTTTTTAGAATCCGCTGTTACGATGACAATTTCTTGCCTGCGCATATTAAGAATAGCCGAGATCTGCTTCTTCACATTCTATATTTTCTCTCCAACTCTAAAGTTCATAAAAACTGCACACACGCCCATAAAGCAAATATACATTTCAGAAACTAAGGATATTTATTAAATAATAATAAATCGTGATGAAAAAATAATATTAAAGATGCAAATAGTGCAGGTCAATGTTGATTAAGTTCTTATGAAATGATCATGTGTTTCCCTAACATTGTATAGAAGATTATGTCATTGCTTTTTGAATCTACACAAGAATGTTTTATTGGAATTGTAGTTTCTGTCGGATGTGAATTACAGTAAAGAAATAGTTTGGTAATAATAGTAAATACGCCTGCAAGATTCTTTCCAAGAATCTTCGTTATAATGATAATCTAATTTGTTTAATATTGATATCGGTCGAGAAAAATAAAAAATGGTCAACCAAATGATCGGACATGAACACCGATATAATCCCGGTTTCTCAATCTTCGGGTAATGATTTATTATTCGTCTAATAAATGTACTTCGCAAACATTGTTCTTGGCAACATCTGCGCATGCCTCACAAATTGTGTAAATTGAACAATTTTTTTCAGCATTTTCGGCATCAATTATCGGCGGTAATTGCCCGATATTATCCGTTATTATCCGAGTACCCGGTTACCCGGATACCCCGAAACTATCCGCATACCCGAATCCATTATTACCCGGATATTATCGAGTTATCGAGATATACGGATTTGAAGCGTCGGATCCGTGAAACTCGAATTACTCGGGTATCCGGATACCCGAAAAAGTTCAAGCTCTACTAAGGATCAATAAATGCACGTGTAAATTTTCATCAAGACAACTTCAACGGTTTAAACGTTATTGCACATTAGAAATGACGTCAAAAATCTCGCTCTAGATCAGACTACGGCCTTAACATCGTGTTTTCATTATTTTTTTTCCATTATTTGTTTTCTATTATTTTTTTTGCTCCTGTATCTTCGCGCGTCGTCAGAGTGGTTGGATGAAAAAATTTACCTGAAAGCTATGAAAGCATCCCCTAATTCACCGCCAACAATGTGGACACCCCCTTCTGGTATGCTGAGTCCCCTGAAGAACTGACGAATGTCGAGCGCGTTAGCGGACCACGCCAGATTCTGTAGTCTGATTATAACGCTCATTTTTGCGATTGCGCGATCCTGTAACCGAAGGTATTGCAGAAAAGTGTTATTACGAGAACAAAAATAATAATAAAAAAACATGAAAAAACATAACAAGGGCATTGAGAAGAAGAAAAAAAAAGTAAGATGGAAAGATGCTGGAAAAATATTCGTTCGAGTAGATTTCTCCATCTGCAATTATCGATGCGTCGCTATTAATATCGAAGATTCGATATTGAATATCCATTGAGAAACGGGATACGGAAGTGGCGAAGCGGGGGAACGAGTATGCGACGAGAGAGACGCGTCCGCCGTTATCGCGGTCGATGGTTCAACGAATGATCGACTGTTCCCCACGTTGTTTCCGAGCATTCGTCCCGGAAGAAGAGAGCGGTGACGATGTGATATTTTTTTTTTCCCTCTCTACCACAAATTGATCTCTTCGAGTTTTTCCATCCGCCGATCAATGTCAACGGTATATATACTTTTCGTCATAATATTTCCTTCTCAATTACAAGTTTGCCTCGATAAGTTAGGCTCGAGGTCTCTAAAATCAATTTATTACATATGTTTTGTTAAGAATTTATCGACTAGGGAGAAATTACACGATTGATTTTCAAAATCGTCGCGTCACAAGCACATTCTTATTTATAATTAATCATTTTCTTTCGTTCCTCCCGTCGCGACGTTATCGATGGTTTTACGTTGGCACAAAATGAATAATCGGTATTAAGGTCTGGTAACTTAAGCCGATTTTCATGTCTTTTTTGGAGGGCGTTTTTTTGTAGGAAAATAAAAATGAATCGTTTTGGATATTTAGGATCTTTTTATTTACATATTAAAGATACAAACGAAATTTGTTTGATAAAATTTAATAGTTTATTATTATTATTATTATTGATCGAAGTTGGCAGCCCGGGTCCTAACTTTTTTTTCTACCGAACCGATTGCTTTCACATTTTAACAGGCTACTCTACACACTTATAGTTCTCGTAGGAACTACCGAGAAATTTTTTCACCCCTAACTTTTTATTTTACAACCCCTTCTTTGCTAAAATAAAAGGACTTTAGCAAAGGGGTCGTAAAATAAAAAGTTGGGGGTGAAAAAATTTCTCGGTAGTTCCGACGAGAACTATAAGTGTGAAGAGTAGCCTGTTAAAATTTGAAAGCAATCGGTTCGGTAGAAAAAAAGTTAGGACCCGGGCTGCCAACTTCGAGGTGCCAACTTCGATCAATAATAATAATAATAAACTATTAACATTTTTCAAACAAATTTTTTTTTGTATCTTTAATATGTAAATAAAAACATGCTAAATAGCCAAAACGATTCATTTATATTTTACTACAAAAAAACGCCCTTAAAAAAAGACATGAAAATCGGCTTCAGTTACCAGACTACTACCTTGAGGGATCACATACCCTTGAAGTTTAAAAAAAATCGATTTTTTTTACGGATATTTATTCTTTATACTTCTGAGAATTAAAAAATGTTATGAAAAAACAAATTTAGGAAAATTCCACTCCGTTACAAAGTTGTAGCAATAAATGTGACCAGACATTGGATTGGGACGTCTACCAAGCCAAACTTGAAGGGAGTAGATAGATTTAGGACTACGTTTTTTTAGTGATTATCATGATTTTTTTTCGGCAAGAAAGGAATGTATATAATTCATTGAAACTTTGAGAACATTTTATACATATATTCAAATAAATGTCGTAATTTTTTTGAAGTATTTTCTCGGAAAATATGAGCTGCCACCCATCGGAGGTCACCAGCAGATGTAGCTGTTTGTGTACATTCTGGAGGCCATAGTTTTCATCCGAAATCAATAGGGTTTCAAATTTGCTTTGAGGACATGTCTTTCTTGACAAAAATTGAAAACTCCATTTTTCAGAGGTGTCAAAGCCCTAAAAAAATGGCAAAAAATTATGCTCGTTCGTTTAAACACCTCTAAAAAATGCTTGTTTCAATTGTTGGGGGGGAAGTTAGGTTCGTACAGAAGAAAGACATGTCCTCAAAGTAAATTTGAAACCCTATTGATTTCGGATGAAAAATGTGGCCTCCGGAATGTACACAAACAGCTACGTTTGGCGGTGACCTCCGATCGGCGGCGACTGATATTTTCCGAGAAAATACTTCAAAAAAATTACGGTATTTATTTGAATATATGTATAAAATGTTCTCAAAGTTTCTATAAATTATGTACATTCCGTTTTTGTCAAAAACATTCACGAAAATCACTAAAAAAAAAACATGTGGTTGAAGTTACGAACGTTCTGGCAAAAAAAAATTGAATGTGGTTAATTAGAGAAAATTTACTCCTCAATTGAACGGGAGCGTATATTTATACGAAAATCTCATGATTTAGTCTGTTAAGGGGGGAAATAGGGTTGGACGGTTCAAAAAATCGATTTTTTTTTATTTCATAAATTGTTAGTAAAACTATTGAAAAATATGTTCCGAAAATTTTAAATGAAAATTCCGACTCGTTCTATTGTTATAAGCCATTAAGGGAGGAAATATGGTTAGGACAGCGTTTTCTCAATGATTTTCATGAATTTTTTTATAGTATAAAAAATGAATATAATTTATTGAAACTTTGAGAATATTTTATACATATATTTAAGTATATACTATAAAATTTTTGAAGAATTTCCTTGAAAAACACCGCAGATATCGGCGACCCCATATTGCAGGTCACAATCAGACTCAGCATTTTTCTGAAAACGACTTTTTTTCAACTTGCGTACACGCTAGTTTGAAAAATTTTCAACGAATCGTTTTGAAAATTGGCAGTTACTTTCTTCATAGTATTGCGCTCTATATGAACCTAAAATCGGAATTTTATCATTATTTAAAATTAATTTTTTTTGCAAATAAAGTTGTAAAAAATGGCAAAAAATCATGCTTTTTTGTTTTGACCCCTGTAAAAAATTCAATTTTCTATTTTTTTGATAGCATTTAGGTTCATATAGAAGAGAGACATATAATTAAAGTAAATTCCAACCTCGTTTGATTTCCGATGAAAATTGCGGCTTCCACAATGTACGCAAAATGCTGAGTCTGATTGTGACCTGCAATAGTCGCTAATATCTCCGGTGTTTTTCAAGGAAATTCTTCAAACATTTTATAGTACATACTTAAATATATGTATAAAATATTCTCAAAGTTTCAATAAATTATATTCATGTTTTATACTATAAAAAAATTCATGAAAATCATTGAGAAAACGCTGTCCTAACCCTATTTCCCCCCTTAATAGTCCGGCGTTGATCAAGATTCCTTTCCTAAATATTTCGGTTTATATTTTTTTTCACATACTAGAGAGTCCTATAAGTCTCATCGAATAATCAAATAGCAGGGCACGAGCTTGGAATACGAGAAATAATTTGTTTTTCCAACAAAACTGAGCCGGAGCTTCATTTCATCACCTCTTAAGTATATTAACAGGCTAAATCGTTTGGTTTTTTTCTTGATAAGCACATTTCATTTTTTCTTTGCCAGAACGTTCGTAACTTCGACGACATAAAAAAACGTAGTTCCAAACCTATCTCCCCTCTTAAACGTGTTTTCCTCGAAACTATGTTTTCAGACAGTGACGGCACGATAACTCAGTCAATTTTTTATATTTTTAACTTTTTTTTTCAACTCTTGTTAATTATTTTCTCTATAGTCTGACGAGAGGTTTTTTTAATTTTTTGATTGAACAATTTTTTATAAATTATTAAACACTAATTTTTTTTTAAATTCCATACTAACGTGAATTACTGTAATTTATTTATTTTTGGAAAACAAAAAATCCCTTCGTCGGACCATTACTACCACATTATTTTACTAGATTCTTTTTTATTTTTGCAGATTGGATAAGTTTTGGTGAAGTTATGACGTCGACAAGGAGGCGCCATGGTTTTCATCAGTAGTCCATTTATACCCGTAAAAAATAATGTTAATATTTTTTTCTCATTATTGAAAAGTTAATAAAAAATGTGAAATAAACAATTTAATTTTTTTTTCACCATATTACCTTTGTAATAATTTTTGAAATCTACTGTTTTCCGTGCGCGCAACGGGTATGTCAGCCCTTAAAGCGAAACCGCTGAGGGAATAATTGCATAATTATAAATATATTTGTTGCTCCGATCGCCGCTCAGCGTCGGTCGTTCACGATGTCACGGTTGTATCGGGTAAATACACGGATCAGCGGAATTGTCAAGTCCGGTGATCGATGGCGTAAAAACAGATAAATGTTTCCAATTGAAAAATTGATAAACGGCAATGGTATGATAATAAAATACGTAATAGGATTATCGAAGAATCTTTCGTTGTGCGCTTGTAATTCTGCATAATTTATTGATCGGTGACGCGCGTTCGGTAGTCAGTTCGCTGAAAAGGGTTGAATGGTGTTGATAAGAAACATATGTTGCTCCATCGCGATTCAACGGAGTCTTTCAGCTTCGCGTGTGCTCTATGATTTTCAGGAACCCACCGATAAAGATAGAGAAGCTCGTTTTATAAGGTCGCGCGGCACACGCGCACCTTCTCATCGTCGTAAAGTAAAAAACAATGGACAATTGTCGCGCGCGGGAACGAGACAATAATTTTTCAAACGAGTCAATCAGATCCAACATATAAAAAATATCAAATTTTGTACAAGAATAACAATAATAATATGTAAAAGTTGTATGTAAATTGTAATGGCGCATTAATTTTCCTTTAATTCAAGGGGGGAAATAGGGTTAGACGGTTCAAAAAATCAATTTTTTTATTTCATAAATTGTTAGTAAAACTATTGAAAAATATGTTCCCAAAATTTCGAATGAAAATTCCGATTCGTTCTATTGTTATAAGCCATTAAGGGAGGAAATATGTTTAGCCCAGCGTTTTCTCAATGATTTTCATGATTTTTTTTATAGTACAAAAAATGAATATAATTTCTTGAAACTTTGAGAATATTTTATACATATATTTAAGTATATACTATAAAATTTTTGAAGAATTTCCTTGAAAAACACCAAAGATATCAGCGACCCCATATTGCAGGTCACAATCAGACTCATCATTTTGCTATTTTTTCAAACGCGTTTTTCTGAAAACGACTTTTTTTCAACTTGCGTACACGCTAGTTTGAAGAGTTTTCAACCAATCGTTTTGAAAATTGGCAGTTACTTTCTTCACAGCATTGCGCTCTATATGAACCTAAAGTTGTAATATTATCATTTTTGAAAATAATTTTTTTTCGCAAATAGTTGTAAAAAATGGCAAAAAATCATGCTTTTTTGTTTTGACCCCTGTAAAAAATTCAATTCTCTATTTTTTTTTGATAGCATTTAGGTTCATATAGAAGAGAGACATATAATAAAAGTAAATTCCAACCTCGTTTGATTTCAGATGAAAATTGCGGCTTCCAGAATGTACGCAAAATGCTGAGTCTGATTGTGACCTGCAATATGGGGTCGCTAATATCTTCGGTGTTTTTCAAGGAAATTCTTCAAAAATTTTATAGCTTATACTTAAATATATGTATAAAATATTCTCAAAGTTTCAATAAATTATTATTCATTTTTTATACTATAAAAAAATTCATGAAAATCATTGAGAAAACGCTGTCCTAAACCTATTTCCCTCTTTAATAGAAAGTTTCCAAATTTTATATTTATGATCTTTATGGTTTTTATGGTCTTGGTCGAGCGAACCATCAAAAATGAATTATTCAATGGGATATCTACGAAACAGGCCGATCAATGACCTTAAAATTTTACGAACGTTATTACATCGCTTCCGGATTTGGAAGCGCGTATAAAAAATTCTCGACTTTCTACTTTTTATATTACTCGCAAGACAATAATAGCAGGCTCTCGAATATTTTGGGCAATCAAAATATCATGATGTTTAAGGTTTTTTTTTCTTTTTTTTCATCACCCTAAATTATATTAAGGGCTCACATACCCCTGAAATTGTCAAAAAATCGATTTTGCTTTACAGATTTTTATTCTTTATACTTTTAAGAATTTTTCAAAATAAAAACTTTTGAGAAAATTCCACTCCGTTACAAAGTTATAGCAATAAATGTGACCGGACATCGGGTTGGGGACCTGGCAGAAACTTTAAACGCGTTTTTCTCGGAACTATGTTTTTAGACAGTGTCAGCACGATAACTCGGTCAATTTTTAATATTTCTTAACTTTTTTTTTTTAAATCTTGATAACTATTTTCTCTGTAGTCTGACAAGAGGCTTTCTTTCATTTTTTGGTTGGATAATTTTTCATAGATTATTAAACACTATTTTTCTAATTTTTTTTATTGCACACTAACGTTTGCAATACTGTATATTCTTTATCTGTGGAAAAAAAATAAAAATCTCATCGTAAGACTGTTACTACTACATTATTTTGCTAGATTTTTTTTTATTTTTGCAGATTGGATAATATTTGGTGTAGTTATGATGTCGACAAGGAGGTGCCATCAGTTGTCCATTTATACCCGTAAAAAATAATGTTAATATTTGTAAAAAAAATTACGAAATTTTTTTTTCTTGTAGTTAAAGAGTTAATAAAAAATGTAAAATGAACAATTTAATTTTTTTTTTTCACTATATAACCATTGTAATAATTTTCCAAATTAACTCGGTTTTCAGGGCACGCAGCGGTATGTGACCCCGTAAATGATTTTAGCGACGATTGTAAGTTTCAGATTGTCTCCCTTCTATCGTACGCGAAGTCTGCGTGAAAGTACTTCGTTAAAATTTGTCTAGTTCGTCGTGAAATAAATTGCGAAGAGTTTCGCGTGTGCGTGCGTAAGACATTTTCTCGTTTTCTTTCGATTTTTCTCGTTCTCGATTTCGAGTTTCGCGCGTGCGTGCGTAAGACATTTTCTCGTTTTTTCTCGCTCTCGATTTCGAATTTCGTCTCCAAGTGGAATATGCAATTTGTTTTGTTATTCCTATATCGGGAATGAGTCGGTACGAAACCACACTTTTCGATCGTAGTTTCGAACCGGTACTCATTTTAGTTTTAATCGTGTAATGATTAAATCATATACGGGACTCGTTGAAGAAAAACCAATAATTGAGGCTCGTATCTGATTTCAGAATTTCATCAAACTCTTCGTCACGAGTACAAGATTTCCAGGTCAATTGGTGAAACTTGACGTTTCAATAAAGCTCGTGTTCGGGATGTATAGGCGTGTGGTAGCGATCAAATTTTTAGATCAAATCTCATTGCAATAAAATAAATATCTGAAATAATCGACCGAGTTGCGAATATCTAAGAAGGTAACATTTTAATAAAGACAATAACGTTAAAAATCATCAACGTAATAATTTCAAGTTTTTTTTTGTTCAACCTTTTTTTTCTCCACCTAGAATCGTTTCATCTCAAAGCATTTTAAAGGATTTTTACATTCTTCATTGAACGAGAGGTGTGGAAAATGAATCATGTACGGAGAACATTCTTGAAAATCTTTACGGCGATACATTTATGAAACTGGTCGTTGATTGACCTTGCCTCTAACACGGTGTGATATCCAAAATTGATGAGCTTCCAAGACCTTTTTCTTTCTTTCGCACATTCCTCCTCAACATCCGCGGATTTCACGAGATTTAAGATTTGTTCACGACTCTTCAAGTCGTTGGACACCCTAAAATTCATCAACCAGTCAACTTGCCAACTCCAGTTCGCCAAATTTCGGCTCATTGTCGTTCAAGTTGGCGGGAAAATTGTCAAGAGAAGCATACACGTATGGGAGATGTGGGCTGCACCGAAAATAAAATAAAATAGAAACAGCGCTCGTTCCATTTTTCCAGTTATTGAAGAAAAGAATTTGAGGTGGTCCGCGGCAAATCTCTCGATGAAAGACCAAATTGATCACTTTCGCGATTCCGCGATAAACATATTTTTGTTCATCAGTCTGTTTCTGTCCACGGATTGCTAAACTATAAAAACAACTTGATCGCAGCGTTACGCGAAAAAAAAAATCATCAAGCGTCAACGAGTTGTATTGTAATATCCGAGTGAACCAAAGAAAGTATAAATTCGCTCGAGTTATTGCTCAATTAAATAAATTCTATTATAATTTTCGTGCGATCCGAGATAATCGATGAATTGCAGCAGCGATAATGTAACAAACATAAATTCGTCACCTTCGGATCGCTCTATATTATTTCATATTCCTCGTGTATATCAAATCTCCGTCGAGTCTCGAACAGAAATATATTTCTTCGTGAGAGTCTCGATGATAACGAAAAAAAATAACACGAAATATTTTCCATGAGACGCGTGTAATCCTCTGGTATAATAATTCCCGAATTTTCGACTTAATCGACGATTTATTCGGACACCAAAAGGGTTAACGGAGAGCCAATGGCCTAACGATATACGTGTAGAGAATATGGAGTCGATAAACTCGGATAAAATTCGATCATACTTGTTGCCTTTCATTCTGATATATGTTTAGTTGTGTATTCGAGGGTACGCAGCACGAGACTCGTTGTTTGTTTTCTTTTTTAACGACGTTCCGCAGGCACCGCGCGCGAAATGAATCCCCCGGATTAAATTAGGGAATATCGCCAGCAGCCTAAGGTCATCGAGGTGAAACGAGATCGAATCACACAAGAGCCGGGATAAGATCCATCGTAGGCGAGCCTCTATATGTGCGAATAATCGCGCAGAATTTCCGTTACAAGCTGTATCATCGTCACAAAGTGTGTATCCATCAAGGTCCTACATCACACCGTGCGAAAACGTGTATATTCTCGGAACACAGTCGTTTGAATCATTTTTTCTTTCCCCTAACGAGTCCCTTACGTTCTAAAAGAAGAAAGCAAAATCTACAAGTCGATCATTCCGTTGATTCGTGGTGAGGAAATCCGTGCGAAGAGGCGGAGACGGCGGTGGGAAGATGAACATTTCAGAGTGCTGCGAGTGGATCGAATTTTCATTTTTTTTCCTTACTAACGTATACTCGTATCTTCATGAAATGATGTTTATATCAGCACGAGTGAGATCATCGTTGAATCGATCCTCGAGAATCGGCGAACTCTCACGGTCTCGTGGAAAAAAAAAAAAAAAAAACACGCCGGTCGTGAGATACACAACCGTCTATATTCGTTCGAGGGCCGATTTAAAAAAAAACCTCGGATATTGAGGATAATTAACGCGCAAGAAATCCCAAGCAGTGACGCGCTCATACACGGTGTTATATCTGTGCTCGCTGATTTATGCTCTTTTTTTTGCAAGCAACTCAATGAATAAGTGCTCCGAGAATCTATAGACCCGCTGGAACGATGCCACTGACGCGAATCGTTCCTTCTTGGCACGTGCTCAACTTACCTTTCGTTCTAACGATTTTAATCACGATAAGCCATATTAAATTGTTAATTAATGTAATATTTCCAACGAAACTAACGGGAAAAAGAAAAAATATCTTGGCGAATAGCTATTTCGAGTCTGCGAAAAAAAGTTGTTTTTTAGAATCTATCGGTACTTGAAGTTTGTCATTTAAAAATATATATATATATTTTTAGCGTAAGGATGGAGCAACATTCTTCCAGATCAAGAGAAAATTGTGAATTCGGAAGAAAAAAAAAAAAACCTTATCGGTTCACCAGCCTGGAGAGCAACGAAAGTATTTAGGCAGGGATAACTTGTGCGGTAGCTTATTGAAGTCGTCCGGAGACGCGTATCCTTTGTGTCGTCATTAATATCAGCGAAACAAGAAAAGAAATACGAAAGAAAAAGTTTATATTTTTAATTGTTCGATGCCATTATGGAACCAAACTAGGAAATAACACGTGCCGTGTCCGAAAAGCTCCGATCGAGTTCAGACATCTTTCGACGTTTAATCGCGAAATGAGAACGTTGTCTCGTCACCGGTTACTTACCGCGTTCAGGCATTTTGACAACAGCTCTGACGTCGTACACGCTTACTAATGATCTCCAGAGTCTCGTTGGGAGCATCAGAAACGCCGGAGAATTCATTAGAAACAGCGCCGACAAACGACAAATAGAACGTCAGGCGCGTAGAATAGAAAAAAAAAGAAAAAAAAATTCCTCCCTCGTCCCAATAAAGAAATTAAGTACTAATTTTTATTACGTTATATTATTGGAGCCATTACCTTAACAGGAACTTCTGGGGGTAAAGCTTCTCTTTTTCTCTCTCTTTCTCTCTCTCAATCTCTTTCAATCTCACTCGGTATCTTCAGCTTCGCTCGTAGCTAAAAGTTACGATGCGTAAGATAAGTCGACAACGTTTTGTTTGTTTAGCGAAGCTATACGACGATCCAATAGTTGTACGCGAAGCGAACGTAGCTGCGGTAGTAGCGACGAGAGATAGGCGGTAGAACGACCGCAAGGTTTCTCTCTAAAGTTATTTCAAGATAGCATCCATCGTAGGTCGAGGCGAATCAACGAGGAAGTTTGCGACGCAGAACTTTTTTTTTTCATTGATCTCCTATTTTGGAACACCTAATACACAGCGACAACCTTGGCCCTAAGCTCTCCTGGAACACACACCAATTTTTGCGACGTTGTCATGATACTGATGTACAAAGATGCTCCAATTTTTGTTCTTTTTTTTATATATTTTTTTCAACCTTCGTTATTATTATTATTATTATATTCGGCCGCGCCGAACGCGTCTTTCTCCTTTCCAATAACGAGATAAAGAAAATACTAGTGCATCGAGATTCTTATAATAATAGGATCGTGTATTATTCCAAAATAATCGAAATGTAATTCTCAAAATATCGTGAAACTTTGGCAATTGAATACGTGATAATATTTCGTGGCAGAACGAATAATAGCCCGTTACATTTCGTCCGCCATTGACGACATGTTTCTCATTGAATGCAGAGCCAAACACTCGGCGCGTTACTTAACTCACCCACAAGCAAACTTACGATTCAGCAACGTGGATGCGTGGACGATCCGACGACGTGTATCGCTGAATTGAGAGGCGGCAAATGAATTTTTTGAGAGAAAATAAAAATAAACAACAGAACTCTGAACGACTGGTTCACGATGAACGGTGAAAAAGCGCAGATTTTCTCGTCCCCGCGGCCATCCAGTTTTTGCAATAGGTTGTTTGTCCAATGACGGACGGGTACGTGCTGCCACTTCGGTAGACCCCGTAATCAACGATCGTCCGCCCCGTCGACGCGCAACGGGAAGAGCGAGAATGTGACGCCTCGCTGACGGATTTCGGCGGGAACTTTGAAACTAAAATCAACGATGTCCAATTCGCTGGGCTCGCGCTGATAAAGAGCAAAATCTCACCTCGCGAGTGTTCTGAAAATGTAACTCGGCGCGCGAAAAGGTAAAGAAATTAAAGAATCCAAGATATAAGGTGCAAAGTATATCGTATAACTGTATTTTCGAACTGCTGTACAAAACAATTTCGTTGTTCGCTACTCTGAGATCGAGAACTGAGTGTCTCTTCTTCTCGCACTGCGTCCTCGCGAGGCTCGAGCCTCCATTCGTACATCCCTTCCTAAGGGGTTCCTTGGCCAATCGGTGTTCTTGTCGTTACGCGTCGTTTCCTCCACCCTTGTTTAGTCGCCCACGTAGCGTCTTCCTGGATCTCGCGTCTGTACCCCTGCGCTGGCCCCCGGTGGTCAACACGTGTGGGCCACCCTTGCGAGCCTGGGGCTGAATTCCGTACTTGTCTACCGACAACTATCGGTGTCGTTAGCGAGCGACAGCCAATTGCAAGGAAGAATCCAGCGGAAAGGCGCGACTCTCATAGGCTATCGCTCGCTAACGAGACCGATTGTTGTAGGTAGATCACAGATGTTCGTACTATACATAGTATGGAATAGTCATCTGTGCGGTAGAGAAGTTCATTTTCGATTGATACCTGAGGGGCGATTCTGTACTAGACGCAATATCATAGAGTCTGATGCAAAACCGAAATGGCGTATGAGAGTCGCGCCTTTCCGCTGGAACGAGTACGGAATCCAGGCCCAGGGGCTGAATTCCGTACTTGTCTACCGACAACTATCGGTGTCGTTAGCGAGCGATAGCCTATGAGAGTCGCGGCTTTCCGCTGGATTCTTCCTTGCAATTGGCTGTCGTTAACGAGCGATGGCCTATGGGAGTCGCGCCTTTCCGCTGGAATCTTCCTTGCAATTGGCTGTCGCTCGCTAAGGACACCGATAGTTGTCGGCAGCCAAGTACGGAATTCATCCCCAGGAGTGTTTTATGCTTAGAGCATATATATATATATATATATGCTCTAAGGTTTTATGCCAGATTCCTCCAACGTTAATCGAAGTTTAAACTCAGTTCAGCCCATCTCTAAACTATACAAAAAGAATAACCCCATTCAAACCGAGTCGGTGGGAACGAGCATTCATTTTTCTGGAGATCTTGCGATGTATATGCCTCGTTTGTCCCTCTCATCGTCATGCCTCGTTATGCCAGACTTTCCTACTCTTCTCCTATAGTCTTTTGTTCAATGGTGCCGGTATTAATAATACTCACGAGTAGTAGTAACAAGCAAAGTAACTTTTATTATGAATAATCGTAGAGAAGAGTATCACAGAAATATATGAGATCGTAGAGAACGTGGTTCGTATTTTATATGTCGTAGAATAATTCCCTAGATGGACATCGATTACAGCTGTAGCGGAAGAAGAAGCTCTTCGACTTTGGAGACTAGTGTCTGCTTTCGTCGCTGGCGCTGTTGCTCCAGTCTAGGGTCTTTGGTGACCGGATTGGGGTTTTGTACCGACCGGGGTTGAAGGAGCGAGCGAGACCGCTACACTCCTTTATTAGCTACCGCCATCTGTTGACAGCATGTCAGACTCAAGTCTGAACTTCGCGATGCTCTTCGCACTCTACTGCTGCCAATTGCTGCTCACCGTTACGACTGCGCCGTCGTCGCCTGGTTCGACCATCGCTCTTCTTTTTTATTTCCGATAAATATATATAATTCCACCGACGCGGTTCGTTTCAGATTTTTCAGCAGACTCGTTGACGCGACGCGCGGATTTCAATTCTCATTATTATCCAGCTTAATTTTTTCCATTCAACAGCGGAACAATCACCGTTAATATAATACTTATTATTCCCGTATGGTTTTAGGCTGGGTATATATAATAATAACGTATAAACCACGGAACTGACGGTCGAGCATATTGGAGAGGCAATGGGAGGAGGATTCGAAAACAAGATGGCGTCATTCCGCGGTTAACTTCATAATTGTCGCAATCTCTCTGTTCTCTCGTTCTCTCTTCTCTCTGTCGTTCTTCTGTCGTCGTTGCGCTCGTTGGCGCTCGTCGAGTGAGTCAAGAATTTCGTATATACGAGGGTAACAATTGGATTAATATCATCATGAGGTTCGTAAATTGTTTACCGAGATTAAATAGATTGCTCCAGAGGGTTTGAAAGTAGAATCTTTAAAATTTCGTGGCATAATTTCAAGGCCAACGATGTTTACACTTCAACTTAACCTAACAATTTTCCGTAGGCCCGTCGATCGCGAATAATTCGTCTAAAGAACGTTTAATCGATAATTCCATTATACATGCCCGATTAATTTAATACTTCAAAAAAATATTACTCGTTATAAAATATAATATCTCGAAGTCGAGTCCGAGAGAATCGCTGAAAATTCGACGATTTCAATCGTTAGTTCCGATCGATAGATAACATTTTTTTATAATTCGCGATTATTGTTACAATTGGAAAAGAAAGAAACTTACACTGTTCGTCTTCTAGCGAATCTGATTTGGAATGCTTGAGCACAAAGCATCAAGAACGTTCGTCGGTGGGTGGCGACACCGACGCTCTGGATCAGAGGAGAAAGAAAAAGAGAAAGCACAAGCATCACAAGCGCAAAAAGGACAAAGCACCGGAAAAGGATGACGCAAAGTCCGATCGTAAGAAACACAAAAAACACAAGAGGCCCAAGAAGACCAGAGAGGCTGAAAATGGCACAACCGAGGACAAATTGGTATCTACAAGAATCGTTATTGTTGCCCCAAAGGAAAATGCGATTAATGGAAAAATTTCTATGCCCCTGGAAGTGGTTTCGACGGAGGAGAGCGACGATGAAAAATTGGTAGATCTGGATTCTGACGAAGTTGATTGCACAATTATCGAGGACGATATAGATCTAGAGGAATTGATGAAACAGAAGGTAGGATATGTTGCATTGTCCTTTAAATATTATCTCAATAGCCTTCTCGTGAAAAATAATATTTCGCCTATAATTTTAACGGGGGGGGGGTGGATATATGATTTATGTTAAGAGAAAAAAGTCTTTTGTAACGTATTTTTATTTCTTGTCCGTTACCAACAGGAACGACTGCAGGCTTGTCTCGTGCAATATCTATCCGACGAGTCGGAAAAGGAGGACAGAATCGTGATTCGCGACGAGCCAAAGATCACGGAGATGCCGGACGTTATATTGGTGGAGGACGACAGTGGCGACGGGAGTTCACAGCGTAAAAAGCGTTATCGAAGTAAGTCGGGAAGTCGCGAGCGCAAGAGAGTCGTGAAAACGGAGAGAAGAGTGGTCGTTGATATGACGAGAGAGCGAAGAACTCGAGAAGAGGCCAAGGACAATAGAAAAGATATCGATAGACGGAGAGACGAGAAAGGAGGGAGACTGCTCAGAGAGGATGCAAAGAAGGATGAAACGATGCGCCGTGGCGGAAGGGAAATACGGAAAGTCGTTGAACGTCCGCGCGAAGAGGTTAGAAGGGAAGAGGCGAGAAAGAGGCTTGACGAAGAGAGACGCAGGGATTCGGCGAAACGAGAGGATCCTCGCAAGAGGGCGGAACACGAACCGAGGTAAATTAATTGAATCTCGAGGGTGTTGGAACTGAAAATTGAAAAACATACTAATTGTCAAAATAATTGAACAATTGACCAATTGATTGATTAATTAATTCATTTATTTATTCATTTAACAGAGACGATGACCGTAAGCGCGAGAGCGATCGTCGAAATTGTCGAAACGATGGGAGAATAGAAACGCGTCAGCATCCGCTGACAATGAACAAGAGAGAAAATCGCGAGAATACCGATAGAAATTCAAACAGAGATCATCCGAGTCGCGATAGACCGTCCAGCAGAGACCGTAACGGTAGTCGTGATAAGCGTCCCGATAGTCACGACGAGCGTCATGGAAATCGTGATCGTAGAAACAGTCGTAACCACGAGACCCGAGGACGCGAGAGATCTCGAAGCTTGCGACGATCCCGAAGTCCTGGACGAATAAAGATTATGGATCGGGAGCGTGGTAACGATCGATATCGAAGATCAAGATCGTTGTCACTGTCGCGCGGTAGACGAGCCGATCGTGATCGTTACGAACGCGATTGGGACAGAGCCAGAGAGAAGAATGGAAAACGCGAGCGTGGCGACAAGTACAAGGATTCACTCTCGGAGGGTCTCAAAATCGAGAGATCCGAGAGTTCGAGCGAGGAAGAGATTAAGGACATAGACATCGAGGAGGAGGAGGACGAGGAGGCGATTATCGAGCGAAGGAGAAAACAGAGAGAAGAATTGCTAAAGGTAGGGATCGTTTGTCGAGGCTAATCGTCATTATCGTACGGAATCTTGATTTTTTTTATTTTTATTTTCTTTTTCTTTTGTTTTATCAGAGATTAGGAGGACCCAACGAGGACTCGAATCTCTCGGCTGATCTTAGTAGCGTTGTCGTACCATCTCCGAGAACGGATACGGGATCAATCGTTGTATCGCCAAAATCCGTCGAGATTGTGTCCAACAATAACGAGTCAGCGTCCGAAAGTCACACTCCGCCTCTGCCCGAGACACTCGTGAAATCTTCGCCGCAAGCTTCAAAAAAGAGAAAATCACGTTTTGCCGATGCACCACCGCTACCACCACCGCCACCACGACCGCGCGACGACGAAAACGAGAAGAGCGAGGAAATTTTTAACGCGGATAAAATGAAGATTATCGATGATAAACAAACGACAAAAAAGCCAAACGAGTGGGACATGTTTGCCGAAGCTGATAACATCGGGGATTTTAACGTAACGAGAATTTACTTTGAGATATTGTAACTTGCAGGTTTCTTGCATTTTTATCGTTATTTTCTATGAAAATTGGCCATATTGTCTTTTGCAGAGTCCCACGGTCGAAGGGAAGCGACAAGGTGGACCGGATAATCCGAGCTTGACCGACAATTGGGACGACGCCGAAGGATACTACAGGTTAATAATATTTCTTTTCACTCAAAATGAATTCAATTTTTAGTTCGTGAATGACAATTTTCTCACGTTTACAGAGTTCGCGTTGGCGAGACGCTCGACACTCGTTACGTCGTTTACGGATACACGGGCCAGGGAGTTTTTAGTAACGTCGTTAGGGCGAGAGACAGCGCGAGAGGGAATCTCGATGTAGCAGTAAAAATAATAAGAAACAACGAAATTATGTGAGTAACGCGTCGACGGACAATGGAACAGAGATAAAATGGACCTTTTTAAAACGATTTTCAGGCACAAGACTGGCCTGAAAGAATTGGAAGTTCTCAGGAAACTCAACGACGCCGATCCCGAGGATCGTTTTCATTGTTTGCGATTGTTCAGGCATTTTTTTCACAAAAATCATTTGTGTATGGTCTTCGAGCCCCTGGCAATGAATTTGCGCGAGGTAAGTATCGAGAGAAAAACAAACAGTACATAATCAAAATTACATAGAAAAAACAAAACGGGTACATTTTAGAGACAATGAGAGATCCTTATCCTTTTGTTTTCAACGTAAAGGTACTGAAGAAATATGGCAAGGATGTTGGTTTGCACGTAAAAGCTGTACGATCGTACACTCAACAACTTTTTCTGGCGTTGAAACTTTTGAAACGCGCTAACATATTGCACGGTGATATAAAGCCTGACAACATTCTAGTCAGCGAGAGCAAGTTGGTGTTGAAATTGTGCGATTTCGGTTCGGCGTGTCACGCCCATGAGAACGAGGTCACGCCGTATCTTGTATCGCGATTCTACAGAGCACCGGAAATAAGTGAGTATTATTACTATTATTATTATTATTATTTTATCCAAAACATTTATCATATTTTTGTTTTCAATATTGTTTCGTTTGCGATATTCTTACTCGCGATTTTACGAAAGATCAGTGGCAAAATAACATTTACAAACTGCCGTTGAAGTTTCGAAACGTCATAGATTGGTTCAGAAGAATATTTTAAGGTAGTAGTCTGGTAACTTAAGCCGATTTTCGTGTCTTTTTTGGAGGGCGTTTTTTTGTAGGAAAATGAAAATGAATCGTTTTGGATATTTAGGATGTTTTTATTTACATATTAAAGATGCAAAAAAAATTTTGTTTGAAAAAATTTAATAGTTTATTATTATTATTATTGATTGAAGTTTGCACCTCGAAAAAAAGCGCGTGGGTGGCCCCGGTAATTTTGGCTCTTGATGTTATCTGAAATAAAAAATTCTTGATAATTCTTAATCTATAGACATGTCATTCTGGTCGGAACTAGGGAAGTTAAATTTCATGGATAAATAACAAAATGGTGGACTTTGGAGAAAAAAAAACTTTTTTTCCAAAGTCCGCCATTTTTTTTTTTCGAGGTGCCAACTTCGATCAATAATAATAATAATAAACTATTAAATTTTCTCAAAAAAATTTTTTTTAATCTTTAATATGTAAATAAAAACATCCTAAATATCCAAAACGATTCATTTTAATTTTCCTACAAAAAAACGCCCTCCAAAAAAAACATGAAAATCGGCTTAAGTTACCAGACTACTACCTTAAGGAGCTGGCTAGAAAAATTAGCGCTAAATCGATGATTCGCAAAAACTAATCGATATCACACGAGCAGTCCTTATCGATTGTCCCATAAATTTTTCAACAATTTCTCCCGAATCGATCACCAAAGGAGAAATAACGAGCTTATATTAGGGAAGTGCACCGAACGGGTATACAGCTGTTTTGAACAAGTTTCCAAACCCCAGAGAGGTCCTCTCGAATACATACGTTTGAACCGGCTCGTGCACACCCCTAATTTATAAACGTAATTTTCCGAGTGAGAAAGAGAAAGGAGGAGAAAAAAAGAAATCCAAAAAAACCCTTCGTGATTACGGGTAAGTCGATATTGATACAACAATTTTCTAGTTCTTGGTATACCGTACGATTTTGGGATTGACATGTGGTCAGTCGGATGTACGATATACGAATTGTACACGGGAAAGATCATGTTCTCTGGAAAAACAAACAATCAAATGTTGAAATTCTTCATGGATCTCAAAGGCAAAATGCCTAATAAGCTGATAAGGAAGGGCACTTTCAAAGAGCAACACTTCGATACTAACTGCAATTTCCTTTATCACGAGGTTGATAAGGTCACCGAAAGGGTAAGTTACGCATTTACTTTATACTTTGTTCGGAACATTACCAAATAATAATAATAACAACAAGAACAAGAAAAATGAAACAAGCGCCCTGTAATCACTGACTCGGTCGTGCGCGACCAAGCGGTAAGTTTTACGTTCCATAATTTTGATCGAAAAAAAAAAATTAAAAACGATACAAAATGATTGAGCGGAGTAAAACATGTATCTTCGAAGATCAAATTTTGAGAGTTGATTCGAGTGAGTCATTTTTTCAATCTCGTGGTAATTTATAAACGCGCAGAGCTTTTAGAACAGACGCACAAATATAGTGAATAATCGTGCATGAAATCGTGCGTAATTTTGTCGTATCAAACGGGTTGGATACGCGCGATATAAAATGATTCGGAACTCTATCTATATACGCTAATGTCTGACATCGACAATGGTGTATCAAATAAATTTGTGAGTCTTAGGGCAAAATAAAATCGTATAATAACCATATGATGCATTGAAAAGTATGAAATATCGAAAAATAACAAATGATCGATTACGATTTTACCTTTGACCAATAATACTTCTAAAGATGAACGTTTAATTAAAGATCAAAGTTATAAAAAAAAGATAGAAAAAAATTTGTCAGATTTCCGCAATCGTCATCTTCGTTTCGTCGAGAAGACTGTATAAGCACCGAGGGCACTTTCGAAGAGTTCAATTTTTCACGTATATGCCGTGGTGAATTTTAGGAAAAGGTTGTAGTGATGTCTACCCTGCCGGCAACGCGTGATCTCGGCATCGAACTCGGCGGTAATTCACTCCCACCCGAACAAAACAGAAAAGTCGGCCAACTCAAGGATCTACTGGAACGCACCCTGATGCTCGATGCTGGCAAACGTATTACCGTGAATCATGCCCTGGCTCATCCGTTTATACAAGAAAAGATCTAGGTAACCCCGTCTTCGGGGGACACCTCTAAAACACAACCGAAAGAAAAAAAGAAATATATATATATATATATATATATATATATATTCCTTTTTGCAACTGCTGTCCACGCGGTTCAATCTCTCTGGAAAAACGTAAATTTGTATATTTTGAGTGATACACGAAACAAGCAGCAGCATACAAAAAATATGCCGGATGAATTTACGTCGAGACGGTAGTATTTTCTTTTTATCGAGTAATACAATTACATTAATAATACGTGATTGTTTAATTAATTATTTATTGATTAATTTGAAATCGTTATCTCTCGCTTTTCGACGTTTGCAAACGTCACAAAAGCTCTCTTTTTCTCTCAATTTTTAGTTGCAATAGACCGAAATATTTTTTTTTTTCATTTTTACGTCACGGACGAAAAAACGGTTCGTGATGATCGATTCATTTTTACGACTTATCGAACGACACGGATATGATCCAATAATATTATCTATATTTAATTCTTCACTCTCAATATTTCCCTTTGTACGTCCTTCGCGAAACAAAAGCGTTGCATAGAATCGATAATTCGACGGCCAACTACGAATAAGTCAAATATTATTCATCGTTGGTGAATGTCGACGTTATTGCGCGAGCCTTGAAAAACGAAAAATAATTTTATATATATACGTATTCGAAGAAAATTACAAATGGAATACGCGTCTTGGATGAAATATCGAACAGACTCATCGCACTTGGCACATTTTTTTCGTTGTTACAACAACAATTCCCGTACACACGATCACATTTACATGGAATCACATGTATAGTTTTCGAGTTTAGCGATGAGAAAAGGAAAAGAGAAAAAATTTGCTGTACTAACGATTTAAAGAGGAATTTAAAAGAAGAAAAAAAAAACCAATTGTATAGTAAGTAGGACTGTGGTTGAAATAAAACGACAAATGCTTGAAACAATGACGAGATAAACGAAAGCTTTCGAAGAAGTACTTGGAGACTATAAAGCCCCAAACTGATATCACACCCGTTTGTCCGATAGCGAGAACGATAATTCAATATTTAAAAAAAATAATAATAATAACGAATAAATTTAAGTTTAAAAATATTATCGTTTTCTCGTCTCGAACAGCACGGATGAGAAAAAAATATAATAAATAAAGAACAAAAAAATTATTTAGTGGAAAGAGTGCTTCCGGTGATGACTTTGACTACAACAGCTTTTTGCATGAAGGAGATGAAAGCCATGATTTTACGAGGCTGCTTATGTTTCAGATGAGACTACGATACGAATCAGCGTTATGCGTGTGGGCGGACCTAGCAAGGGCCATTAGTGCTGTTCCCGTTGCAAGGTATTCATGGGGGACTGCCTTATGGGATATTTAGTATATCCGAATTTCGAGAGAGAAAAAAAAACGATATTCATTTCTTTTTTATTCACACTCGGACGAAAAGAACGAAAAATACTCTGTAGAGTTTGCAATTTGAGGGGAGGGGTTATCGCGTTGGTGGTGGACCGGAGGCGACATTAATTAATTGGGAAATGTGTAAATAAATTTAAAAACGTGATTAATATATATTTTTTTTTTAAATGGACAACGAAGACTTGTAGAAATTTAATTCGACGACAAAAGCTATTTTTGAATGTTCTTTGGGGCGACCAACGAAGTCCGATACTCAACGATATTAATAAGTCTTTCCTCCGTTGCGCTTTTTAATAATTTTTTTTAAAATCATACTGCGAGAGTTTTTCGAAATTTTATTTTTATTTTCGGTAATGCGTTTTGGCAACTTGATTCCGGTTATTACAGTCACACAAAAGATATTTAAAACGAACGAAAATTCATCGACTTCCGAGCTCGATTGACGCGGATTTACTTCAAATTTCGATAAATCGTTGACTTCTCAGGGACGAAAAGTTCGAGCATAAGAAAAATGGATAAAATACGAACGCAATATTTACAGAGACCGGAGAACCGAAAAAAAATGCAGGCAAATGAATGAAATAACGAAATTAAAAAAAAAATGACGCGATAGTCGTAAAGACCGGGTGCTTGATTATTCTAATTGGCTATTTGGTAATGTTTCACTTGTAGCCCTCCCTGTGAGGAGGGGAGGCGATGGGGATGGCGGATTACGATTGAGAGAAATCGCAACGGCACGACGCATCCTCGACGTGTGCACGAGCACGAGTTCAGGAGAATGCCAACGCTCACGCAATCTCGTGTCTATATCCCCGGCAAAACGTTTATCGTCGATCCGATACGACGAGACACACGTTTTTATCTGGTAATAGGGATATATATATATATATATATATATATATATATATATATATACATATATATGTATATATATATATTTAAAAGAGAGAGAAATAAGAGATAAGAATCGAGTAAGTATCGCAAACAGGTAAGGGATATCGATTTACAATCATATATATATATACTTCCTTATGAAAATTGACTTGTGCATTCCGTCGAACATATTCGACGAATCTTTCGAAATTAGTTACTTTTGACGAAGAAAACCATTCCTCATTATAAAATTTCGTACTATCAGACATATCGAATCTTCGAAGCTTGCAAATTGACAAGAGAAAGGAGTATTCGTCGAGTTCGTTCGATTTGTGATTGAGCATAATGTAATTCGTACGATTCTGAGTTTTCAGATGTCCAGAGCGAGGTACTCATTCGATCGCGATGCCAAGGATGACGAACACGAATCGACACGAAAATTGAGACGATTTGAGATCACTAACGAGCGAGCACGGTGCACCATCAACCGTTTCAACAACGGCACAGCAATTTTTGATGAATAAAAATAAAGCGTTTCTACGTCAAGTACGACGCGTAGATATCGTTCATTTCAGTGATAGATCAGGTCAAATCTCTCGAAGACACTTAAACCATTAGAAACGATCATCTACGAGCGAATTAAGTAATTTATTTTCATGACATTTCTCTATTTGTAATGAGAGGCTAAACAAAATGGCTTATATGAAAATGATGTCATAAAAATTTTGCTTCGTGATCACAAATTAAATTTACTCTCAATTCCTAATGAAATCTGTACGTTTTTCGATCCAATCCTTGAACTATTTTTATAATTCACGAATTCATCAACGAGTCTTTTATACTCTTTATCAGGTGCCGTGTATTTATCCTATCTGAATCAAGAATTTTACCCATTGTTTTTCGTAAAGTTGACTAATGGAATATTGCGCCGAGTGCCGACGGCACCCACCTCAAATTTGATAAAATGTAGTTGCCTGTATCGTCCAGGTAAACGAGATGCACCGCATTAAGGTAGTAGTCTGGTAACTTAAGCCGATTTCCGTGTCTTTTTTGTAGGGCGTTTTTTTGTAAGAAAATAAAAATTAATCGTTTTGGATATTTAGGATGTTTTTATTTACATATTAAAGATACAAAAAAAAAACTTCGACCAATAATAATGATAATAATAAACTATTAAATTTTTCCGAAAAAATATTTTTTTGTACCTTTAATATGTAAATAAAAACATCCTAAATATCCAAAACGATTCATTTTTATTTTCCTACAAAAAAACGCCCTCCAAAAAAGACATGAAAATCGGCTTAAGTTACCAGACTACTACCTTAAGAAAAGAGTGGCTGTGTATAACACTATGGGGGAGGGGTTTCCAATTAACAACCCGAAAGAGACGTAGACGAAGAGTATCCCGGAAGTAAAATGCTTTGACTCGACTTTCGCCATTGAAATACACGACAAAAGCTACAAATAATAACGAATAATATTGATTATTCTTTTATATTCATCAGCTATTTCTGTTATTTTTGATTAAATTATCAACATTCGACTACGAGAATTTGGTTTATATGAGAATTTATTTCAATCACGAGTAGGATAGTACTGTTCTAAAAGCCCAGCTATTTCTTGAGCAAGTTCCATCGACGATGCGCAAAGTGCTCGTCTGCTCAGAAGATCGAGTGGTCCACCTGCGTGAAAAAAAAAAAAAAAAATCAAATCGACGAAGATTCATCGCAAAGGGGTGCCCGGCTAATCGTCTCTCGTTCCCAAATACAAACGTGATGTTAGATTACCAGCTGGGTCGATGCAAACACCACCGGCTTCCCGAACTATTATATCACCAGCCGCGTAGTCCCATATGTGAATGCCAAATTCGAAATTCGCATCGGCACCGCCTAGGGCGACCATACACATATTCAATGCTGCGGAACCAAGAGTTCGGCTCCTGCGCAAGAATTGAGGAAATTAAAAAAATAAAAAATAAAAATAAAAAGAAAGAACTAAAAAAAACTATTTACCCGTGAACTTTTGGCGTGAGTACTTGCATATTGTTAAACACGACTTTCATCTTTTCCGGATCTCTGCTAGTTCCCATTTCCACCATCAGCAGAGCCTTTGCCAATTCTGCGTGCCAATTAATTTTCAACTTTTATCGTAAATTTCTCGGCATTATATTATGTGTAATTTAAATCGCGAGGCGTGCCGCCGTCATGCTCACCCTTTACACCAGAAACATTGATCTGTTCGCCGTTCAAAAAAGCCCCTTTTCCTCTTATCGCGGTGAAGAGCTGTTCGAGTATCGGATTGTAGACAATACCGATTTCCGTTATTTTACCGATCAACAAAGCGACGGATATGCAGGTATGGGGAAGACCGTGAACAAAATTCATCGTACCGTCTATCGGATCTATCACCCATGTTGGCGAGTCCGTTAATTGAACTTTGCCGCCGGAGCTCGTTGCTTCCTCGCCGATAAATCTGTGATAACGTCGACACGATTTCTTTCTCATTTTTTTTTCATTTTCTTTTCCATGAGGTTCATATTTGCAAATATTATTTTTTACCTATGATCGGGAAAATTTTCGGTTATTCCGTTAATAAAGAGTTCCTCGACCTGCCGATCGTATTCGGTAACGAGATCGACGTCGCACGACTTGATCATAACATCCTTTGGCCTGTTGATTCTCTTCCTTATTATCTAGTAGAATTAAAAAATAAGTTGAAGCTCACAGACAAATGCGCTTGTATTTATATAACTGATATGAGGGTGATCGGCGCGGGAGGGGAGGCTATTCACCGACCGTCGGTGCTTCGAACTCTGCTGGAGGAAACACCTCTTTTTTTTATGGTAATAATAATAATAATAATAATACTGTTTTGGAATGAATAGTAAAATATTTAATAATTTATTTTTTGAATATTCCAAAATGATTAATGAAAAGTTTCTAATGTGTAATAAAATCAATGCCCTGACGTAATTTCTTCAAGAGCGACTGTGAAGGCCAGAGGCATGAACCGCGCGCTCTCTCTGTCAGAGTTCCAATATACATATATTAGGGCGATTTTTTTTTCGACGATTTTTTTTTTTTCAGTCCCCACCCGAAATTTTGTTGGATATGTCGATAAAGAAATTCCCTGAAAGTTACAGCCCTTAATATTAATTCTAAGTACTTTCCCAAAGCGTGAGAAGATTTTCCATCTAAAATACACGTGAGTCGAATTTTTTTTTTCTTCAAATTTCTATATCTCAGCCGCATTTTATGCTATCATATTGTTCTTGGTTTCGATTTACTCGGAATAAAACAATCTAAAAAAATGCCTTCTGCTGCGAAAGTGTAAATTGTACTGGTGAGTTGGTACGGGACACTGAAGTTGATTTTTACCCAAAATTCTCGTTTTTTTGCTGTTATCTCCGAAACAATTAACTTTACGAAAAAAATGTAAATGAAAAATTTGTTGGAAATTTAATTTCCTACAAAAAAGGTCCTATCGACCCAAATGCTTGGATTAATATTTCTTGAGATATTGAACTTTAACTTATGAGTAGTATAAAATTTATAAAATATGAAATATTAAATAATAAAAAAAATTAAAAATAAAAAAGTTCAATATCTCAAGAAATATTGATCTAAGCAATTGGGTCGAAAGGACCTTTTTTGTAGGAAATTAAATTTCCAACAAATTTTTTATTTACATTTTTTTCCTAAAGTTAATTGTTTCGGAGATAACGGCAAAAAAACGAGATTTTTGGGTAAAAATCAACTTCAGTGTCGCGTACCAACTCACCAGTACAATTTACATTTTCGTCGCAAAAGGCACTTTTTTAGATTGTTTTATTCTGAGTAAATCGAAACCAAGAACAATATGATAGCATAAAATGCGGCTGAGTTACGGAATTTTAAAGAAAAAAAAAAATCGATTTACGTGTATTTTAGATGGAAAATCTTCTCACGCTTTGGGAAAGTACTTAGAATTAATATTAAGGGCTGTAACTTTCAGGGAATTTCTTTTTCGACATATCCAACAAAATTTCAGGTGGGGACTGAGAAAAAAAAATCGCCCTAATACATATATATATTATTGTACACACGCTAATACAGAGGATTATTTTCAAATGCTGTCGTAAAAATCAATAACGCGCTTTTCCATTGTCATCGGTACGATGCTCGACAGAAAAAAAATACACATATACATATATATTATTATTTTTATTTTTTCTATTATGCGGAGCAAGCAAGTAAACCAGCACGTTGTCCAATAAAAATGTTCTCAAAAGTACAGTTTTGCTAAGAAAAACAATCCGCCGATTATGTGTAACAACGTTTTTTTTCGATAAACTCACATCACCAGCTTCACGAACGAGTCTGAGGGCGACCTCGTTAAATTGTTCGATATTACTCATAATTTTATTTTTATAATAAAAAATGATAAACCGGTTGAGTTTGTGTTGCGATGTGACAAATGATAAGGGCTTAACAAGCCGAAAAATTTTTACGTTGTACGATGGTTGCAACTTGCACGCCGTTAGCCGTAGTCGCGCCGTCACGCGCCGTGTAACAAGCCATTGTATGTATATGTACATCGGCATACAATTTCGTGCTTCAGGGGTAGTGTGATTCACCGGGAATTTAGAAATATGTCGGTGGCGCCATCTCGAGTGAACAAATTCGAAATTTGACGGCGCAGAGAGCAGCGGCGAGGTGGTCGGTTAACAAAAAACAAAAGTAAGAGACAAATAAAAAGAAGAGAGATAACGAGATAAGCTTCATAACCCTGTTGCTTCTTGCGCAGATGCTCGTTCACAAACTGATAAATAAACACCACTCGGTAATTTATTTGGTGTCATATTTTTAATGATTCATAGATATTTTTTCGTCATCTCTTCCTAACTTCTGTTACTTTTCGCTTGAATTTTCTACTCTTTCACAAATTATATTCGTCAAGTAGTTTGAAAAATCGTGCGTGGCAACTCGTCGAAATTGCAAAAACTTAATATTTCATCGCTAAATTATACAATTTATGTTGTTTCGTTCCAAACAGATAAACATAATTGATAAATAATAAGCGTATACCGTATGCCGTATTTAATTAGTCATAGATGATTTATTAAGAGAGAATATAGACAGATATATAATTTCCTGGTCCTGGGGCACGATCACGAGCTAATTTCGAGGATCTGTTCCAAACTGCGATTCAGGAAGGATGGATAAACTGAGAAGAGCGCTCAGCGGCAATGAACAGTGCGACGAAGAGAGCGGCATCATAGCCCAGGTGAATTTGCCTATTTTTTATTTGGAGATAACAATAATATCTTATTGGTGGAAGAAAATATTGGTTTTACCAAAAGATTTAACGATACTATAGTTGGAGTAACGGTAATTAAAACGAACGTTTGTATCCACAAACTGTTAAATTAATTATCATCACACAATCATGGGGAATTAACAAACTATTATATTTACCGTTGACGATATACCAAGGCAAGAGAGCGTAACGACTGGGTCTGGCGCGTCGTTTTTTTAGATCATTCCGAGGATGGGCGATAGCGATAAAGGCCAGAAAAACTTGGACGACGTTTAAATAACTTACTAAGAGGGGACACTTACAAGAGCGAATTTGAAAAATCGACAAGAGTAATTTAACGGACGGGAAAATATACAGGGAGCTTGCCGGATGGAAATTGATAAATATCGAGATAAGAGAAAGTAACAAACGTAAATACGGGGCTAGAGCGTTCAAAATAGGTTTAACGTTGCAAAGCGCGTGTGAAAAAAGTCAATTACAACGTTATTACAGACCCATGAACATAGCGCTACTGTTTGGCGTTAACAAAATAATTTGTTTCCCATATTCGATCGTGCCACGTAATACCAATTAAAATTTTGTATTTAATTTCGCAAGCGTGACATGGATTTTGTAGTAAGTATTCGTCCGGAACATTTTTTAAAACAATTTTTCATTTTCTCATAACTATACGCGTTTACTCCTTCCGATTATTGAATTAAACAATCTCACGTTATTTGCTAACCGTTAAATTCTCCCTTGTTTATTTTTGTTATTGTTTTTTTCTGTTTTTTCTTTTTTGCAGGTCATGGATGAAACTACGCTCAGCTGGTCGACCAGAATAAAAGGTTTTGCAATATGTTTTATCGTCGGTATACTCTGTTCGTTTCTGGGCTCCTTTGCCCTCTTTTTAAACAAAGGATTGACGATATTCGCCGTTTTTTATACCCTCGGAAATATCATCTCTCTGGCGAGGTAACGAGGAATATTATGAATTACGAGCCATCGATACCGACGACAGAGCGCGGAATAATGATCGAATGGCTTATTGTTTGCAGCACGTGTTTCTTAATGGGGCCGGTTAATCAACTGAAAAAAATGTTTGCTTCGACCAGAATAATAGCGACTTTACTGGTCCTCGTTTCGTTGGGAATGACCTTGTTCGCTGCTATAGAGGTCCGTTAAATACCTTTCATCGATTTTCTCAATTATTATTAACACTCGACAAAATTAATTCAATTGTTTTTATTTTTCTCACTCTACAGTTGCACAAAGCGGGATTGGCCCTTCTATTTATAATAATACAATCATTGGCAATGACATGGTACTCTCTCTCGTATATTCCGTACGCTCGTGACGCCGTTAAGAAGACCGTAGAATCTTGCATATCGTGAGAAAAAAAATTTTCATCCGGATAAGGCGAAGAAACTTCTTTGGAGAAATTGAAAAAAACAAAAATCTTCGATTATGCGGATTGCGAAGACAATAAATATTTTTCCAGGGATAACGCACTGAATTAACGAAAAAATAAATAAAACGCGTTCTTATCAAAATAGAGCGTACCTACGAGAAAACAAAAATATGTAGAAAGTAATGTAAATAATCTCGTCGGCACACACGAGGCGTGTTTCTTCGCGCCATAACAATTGATTTTCGGCAGAAGAAAGAAAACAGTGCCTTATGAAAATTAAAAGATATACATATTTCAGGATTGCAGGATCTTTTTCTATTTTTTTTTTCTCAAATCTTTTTGATTCGAACATTTTTACTATCATATATCATTAAGTATTCGATTGTAATTGCATTTTACAGTTATTATTATTATTATTACCAGCTAAGAATATTCATTATTTACACGCTTGTACAGTACTTATGGATACGTTATATATTAGTTCTGTGTATAAAAATCGTGCTCTCGAGATCGTGCCTCCGATATTTGATAGTTGCTCTCGTCAATTATTTAATCTTTCGGTTGCGATAACAAGAGACGCGACAGAGTTTTGTCGGCAAGTAATTTAAAAAAATATTGCATATATACATACGCTTACACTAAAATATACACTAAGTTGACACAATCGTAATATTCAAATTTTTCATTGACCTCGCTCAGAAACGCGCTCAGTAATAAAAAATTTGACGACTCTTTTCTAATATAATGTTATTTTTATCTTTATGTTGCATCCGGATTCATTGAAATCGACGACTCATTCCTGACATATCGTAATATGTGCTACGGTTTTCCTCGAAATTCTACGGATTCTCCAGGACCGATCGCTTATTTGCAAAAGGCCGTATGTGTTGCGTATCACATAGCTTATACGCCGGTCCGTGAAAGATTAATATATATACTAGGGCGATTTTTTTTTTCTCAGTCCCCTTGAAATTTTGTTGGATATGTCGAAAAAGAAATTCCCTGAAAGTTACAGCCCTTAATATTAATTCTAAGTACTTTCCCTTAGCGTGAAAAGATTTTCCATCTAAAATACACGTAAATGGAATTTTTTTTTTCAAATTTCTATAACTCAGCCGCATTTTATGCTATCATATTGTTCTTGGTTTCGATTTACTCGGAATAAAACAATCTAGAAAAGTGCCTATTGCGGCGAAAGTGTAAATTGTACTGGTGAGTTGGTACGGGTCACTGAAGTTGATGTTTACCCAAAATTCTCGTTTTTTTGCCGTTATCTCCGAAACAATTAACTTTACGAAAAAAATGTAAATGAAAAATTTGTTGGAAATTTAATTTCCTACAAAAAAGGTCCTATCGATCCAATTGCTTAGATCAATATTTCTTGAGATATTGAACTTTTATTTTTTTATTTTTTTTTATTATTTAATATTTCATATTTTATAAATTTTATACTACTCATAAGTTAAAGTTCAATATCTCAAGAACTATTAATCTAAGCAATTGGGTCGAAAGGACCTTTTTTGTAGGAAATTAAATTCCCAACAAATTTTTCATTCTCATTTTTTTCGTCAAGTTAATTGTTTCGGAGATACCAGCAAAAAAACGAGAACTTCAGTGACCTGTGTCAACTCACCAGTACAATTTACACTTACGTCGCAAGAGGCACTTTTTTAGATTGTTTTATTCTGAGTAAATCGAAACCAAGAACAATATGATAGCATAAAATGCGGCTGAGCTATAGAAATGTGAAAAATAAATAAATTCGATTTACGTGTATTTTAGATGGAAAATCTTCTCACGCTAAGTGAAATTACTTAGAATTAATATTAAGGTCTGTAACTTTGAGGGAATTTTCTTTTCGACATATCCAACAAAATTTCTAGTGGGGACTGGAAAAAAAAAATCGCCCTAATACATACATAATCTATGCCGAGCCGAGCCCGTTCTCTCTCTCACTCTCACTCTTTCCGGTGTCTCTCGCTAGAGGGCCTTCGCGCGGTGTTATTTCGCGACGCCGCACCCGCTCGAGCTCCACAATCGACGAGCAGCACCAGCGATTACTGATCGTCAATCGTCAGTCGTCACCACATCAAAATGGCGCTGGTCGAGGCATCGCGTTCGTCCAGTTGTTTGCGATAAAAATTGACGAGACGTGTATTACACGTTACACCGATTGCGTGTGCCGTTTCTGTTGTCTTGTTGTTGTTGTTGTTGTTGGTGGTGAGGCAAATTTTAACGATAAAAATCAAACGCTGTCCGATTCGTTCGACCAGTTAGAATCGAAATTTCAGTGTCAGCGTGTATATATAAAGCTTCTTTTGCGTGGTGGCGCTGCACAATCGTCGCTGTCCAGCCATAATAACGGATAATACCCGACAATCAAATTTTCGATTTTCGATGCAGTCGTCACAGCAGCAGGGTCAAATAGCGGGAACGGGAGGAACAACCGCGGCGGCGGCTGCGGGCGTCGTTATTCTTAAGATGAACGAGATACAGCAGCTGTCGAGTGTGTCAACCGTTGGTACGAATATTTCCACTTATTAATTACCGTACAGTAATAGCCTCATATAAAAGCGTCGCGTCAATTGTTTAATCTCCATCCGCTATGACTCTCGTTGTTTTTCGCGTTGCAGGACTCTTGGAATTGGCTCACAGAGAGTACCAAGCGGGAGATTACGAAAACGCAGAGAGGCATTGCATGCAGCTCTGGAGACAGGAAACAAACAACACGGGAGTCTTGTTGCTTCTGTCTTCCATTCATTTTCAATGCCGTAGACTCGAAAAGTATGTCTTTCAAAAATTCTCTCTCCGTCCGACCCTTAACAATTTGTTCATTTTCTTTTGTTTTTAACACAGATCGGCGCACTACAGCGGATTGGCCATTAAGCAGAATCCATTATTGGCGGAGGCTTACAGTAATTTGGGCAATGTCTTTAAGGAGCGCGGCCAATTGCAGGAGGCTTTGGAGAATTATCGTCACGCGGTCAGGCTCAAGCCCGATTTCATAGATGGATACATAAATTTGGCGGCTGCTTTAGTAGCCGCCGGAGATATGGAACAGGCTGTTCAGGCTTACGTCACTGCGCTTCAATACAATCCAGCAAGTTGATACGTCCCTCCGTTCGCACGCGACTCTCACCCTAGATACGTCTTTTCTAATCGGTTTTTTCCCCTCTCGTTTTGCAGGACCTCTATTGCGTGAGGAGCGATCTCGGTAATCTCCTGAAAGCACTAGCGAGATTGGACGAAGCCAAGGTACGCGCAATTCGGCCGTTTGGTCCGTTTTTTAGCCTCAATCTTTACCACTGCTAATCGCACGTAAATTATAGACTAACGATAACAGACGCACCGTTTTTTTTTTCCTCTTTACGAAATACGAAAGATGCGCGGCGTGGTCAATTGATAATCCACAAAATACATCGTGTGTAAAAATGCGAGCGTCGCTCCGAATTAATGATTCGCGCAAAGCTCTTTCCGATTCTCCGCAGCTGTTGATCCTATTCTCTCCTAGAGCCGGAACATTTCCTGGCGCGATAATCTCCCGTGGATCGTGACAAAGGATCATCGTGTTTTCTGTTTGTTTTCTCTTTGAATTGGTTGAATCCTCGCAGGAAAGAACAGGATCAACGGCCGTAAGAACAGCGACGGTAGCGGCAACAACGGGGAGCAGCGGTAGCAGCGCGCGTGCGCGAGATACGTGCTTCGTCACATTCCCTGCTCGTTCGTCGGGAGGGTGGACGGGAGAAGGGCTGAAAGAGCGATCGCATTGTCAAAAATGAAAATATTTCGGCAAAAAAAAAGACAAAAACTTGATGGGCTCCAAGAGCGTAACGAATTTACATTGTCCGATTCGAAAATGACAATGAGACGCTTCTCTCAAATTGGCGCGAGATTTCTTGGACCGTTTTTTTTTTTTTTTTTCTATCGATCGGTCAAGAATTTTGCTCCGTAGCGCGGCGCTTGCGATTATGTTACGGCGCACTCACACTCGATATTATTTCTCTCGATCGAATTAATGGACTATATTTCTCTCCGCGAATACATCTCGTTGAATTTTATCGATTGTGAATGTTCCGTTTGTTCATATATTTATTTATTTATTTGCATCGAATGGAGCGCGGTAAGAGAGGACAGCTCTCCGCAAATTGTTTCAGTATCCCGAGGATCCGTGCCACAATTTAATTCCGTAAACTTTTCATTGTTCGAAAGAGACGTGTGTCCGGGGAAAATGATTAAAAGAAACCCGACAAACTCGATCGGAGGAAGAAGGAGGAGAAGAAGCGGAAGAAGATGAAGAACAAGAAGAAGATAGAGTGGCCGATTGGCGCAATTGTTTTCTAGCAAATTATGACATTTACGATATTATTAACACGCGCGATTATTAGGTATACGTACTAGAGAGAAGTTGAAGGGTGACCGTGTAGTGTTTGAAAAGAGATTAACGCAGCTGTCTTATTGTTGTGGATGGAATGATGGACTCTAGGAGGGGATTTCGGAGCTATGCATTTGCCGGTCAGTTTCCGCCGGTTCGTTCGTCAAAGGGTGAAAATCTGAATCTGGTTATTGAGTAACACACACACACACACTCTCTGTCTCTCTAAGTTTAGTACGAGAGCTTACGAGAGCCGTTCTTATCGTCAACTTGTCCAAGGGTAAACCGAAGGTAATGTAACTCCCGTGGCTGGTCTCTCCGCCCCCAATCCTCTCCTCGCCACATGTTGTTTTCCCCTTATTTTATTTATTATCGTAAAATTAATAGTTCCTTTCGAATTTCCGATTATTCACGATCAAAGCTATTTCTGATTCGTACAAATAAAATTCGTCCTACATTAAGTACAAATCTATCGATCCCGAAACCTTCCTGTACTCAATTTGAGACCGGCTCAATGTAAAAAAAAAAAAATATATATATATATATATACATATATGTATATATATATAATGATACTAATTTCTAGGTACAAAATTACCGATTGAAACAGCGGCCCTCCCCTCGAGTCGCGCGTTCATTCATTCGTGTTTGTTTATTTTTTATTTTCATTTGTCTGTGTTCATTCTCACGGGAGCGTCACGCGGTCGTGGTAGAAAAAGGAAATAAAAAACAATAATTGCCTCGTTATATACTTATCGCAAAGCGTTGGCCATACGACCGGACGCATTCCGGTCGATCGTCATCGTTTCAAGCGTGACGGTCCTTGCGCGTATTATTGTTGTTTAATTTGTTATATAGTTTGATTTGATACGGAGGAGGTGAAGAAAGAAAATGGAGAAAGTTGTCGCCCAGTCGCGAGTGTCCACTCGTTCGATTCGTGCAACGCACTCCGCACTCGGCGATTTGTCTCCCCGAGAGACTCGTCCCGGCGCCGAGGAGTTGCTCGATCGACGGGCGGGTCCAGCGAGAGGGCAAAAAATTTGTGCAGCGCGACCCAGCAACGAGAGATGGGAGGGCCAATTGGCGCGGCGCGGCGCGCGTGCGCGCGTAACTCCATCGAGTTTTTCGAACAATTCTGATTTTAATGAAAAAAAAAATGAATAAATAATAATACATCGAAACTTTCGGCTCCCTCAGGCTTGCTATCTGAAGGCTATAGAAACTCGACCGGACTTTGCGGTTGCTTGGAGCAATCTCGGATGCGTATTTAATGCCCAGGGCGAAATATGGTTGGCCATTCATCATTTTGAGAAGGCAGTCGCGCTCGATCCAAATTTTCTCGACGCCTATATAAATTTGGGAAATGTTCTCAAGGAGGCTCGGATCTTCGATCGGTAAGCGATTCAACTTACTTACTTACTCATTTTCAATTACTTATAGTATTCTCTCTCTGCTCAATTGCTTTTGAGGGGGGAAATAGGCTTAGGACAGCGTTTTCTCAATGATTTTCATGAATTTTTTTTATAGTATAAAAAATTAATATAATTCATTGAAACTTTGAGAATATTTTATACATGTATTTAAGTATATACTAGAAAATTTTTGAAGAATTTCCTTGAACAACACCGAAAATATTAGCGACTATTGCAGGTCACAATCAGACTCAGCATTTTGCGTACATTCTGGAAGCCGCAATTTTCATCTTAAATCAAACGAGGTTGAAATTTACTTTTATTATATGTCTCTCTTCTATATGAACCTAAATGCTATAAAAAAAATAGAAAATTGAATTTTTTACAGTGGTCAAAACAAAAAAGCATGTTTTTTTGCCATTTTTTACAACTTTATTTGCAAAAAAAAAATTATTTTAAATGATGATAATATTCCGATTTTAGGTTCATATGGAGCGCGATACTATGGAGAAAGTAACTGCCAATTTTCAAAACGATCGGTTGAAAACTTTTCAAACTAGCGTGTACGCAAGTTCAAGAAAAGTCGTTTTCAGAAAAACGCATTTGAAAAAATAGCGCGCTCGGCGCCTGAAGGAGAGCTACTCACATTAAGGGAGGGGTAAGGGTTTCAGCGTAAAAAAAACACTTTTTTTGCCATTTTTTTTTTTCAAATATGGATTGAGCAATTTTATTCGAACCTTTTGGTACATTATTGAGCATACTTTTGACAATGTGGTGTAATTTTTTCATGCAGAAATATTGAAGCATAAGCCCGTAACAGAGCTTCCCCCAGAACGTCTTGGAAAAAAAAACAATTTGCGGTGTTCACTATAACTCGGCCGGAAATTATCTGAAAATGAAAAACCATGAAAATTTAGTCAAATTATAATCAAATCTTCCCCCCAACGTTCTCGGATAATTTTTTTTTTCATTTAAAAATTTTTGCCGGCCATCTAAAGTGTGAACTGTTATTTTCCACGAAAAATTCCGCCATTTTGTGGGTGGGAAGCACCCTTAATGTAAAAAAAAAAAAATTTAACTAAACGTTGGGGGGAGGTATTTTATATGTAGAAAATGTGTACAAAGTTTGAAATGAATCGGTCAAGTAGTTTTTAAATGGCAGTGAACACGGACTTTGAAAAAGTAGTTTTGAAAAAAACGCGTCTAAAGTTTATGAAGTAAAAAAGTGAAGACAAACATTTTTTCCAAGACGTTCTGGGGGAAGCTCTGTTACGGGCTTATGCTTCAATATTTCTGCATGAAAAAATTACACAACATTGTCAAAAGTATGGTCAATAATGTACGAAAGGTTCGAATAAAACTGCTCAATCCATATTTGAGAAAAAAAATCGCAATAAAAGTGTTTTTTTTTACGCTGAAACACTTACCCCTCCCTTAATGAGACAATAACTTCAAGAATATTGCTTAGATCGGTTTAAAATTTTAAGGACATATTCTTGAAATATTAAACAATAAAATAAGACAAAAAAAAATCGATTTTTCGAAAGTGAAAACCCTTACTCGCCCTTAATGGCTTATAACAATAGAACGAGTCGGAATTTTCATTCAAAATTTTGGGAACATATTTTTCAATAGTTTTACTAAGAATTTATGATATAAAAAAAAATCGATTTTTTTGAACCGTCTAACCCTATTTCCTCCCTTAATAAGCGTTTATGCTGGAAGAGATTGTAAAGGGTGGAGGATGCGCGTACCAAAGAATAAAGAAGATCGGCGTCGGCGCCGGGGCAATTGACGGCCGGGCTACCTCGGTTAGGTGGGGAGGGGAGGGGAGGGGTGTCCTCTGGTACCGACGAGCCAGTAGTTTAGTTCGTAGCCTCAGGAACACGTCGTCCATTCTTCTCACTTTCCACGATTCGTCCTTCCAACCCTCTCTCTTTTTCTATCTCTCTCTTTCTCTCTCGGATCCTCTATTTTCATCTCATCTTTTCTAATCTCTCTCTCTCTTTTTCTCTCCTTGTCATCTATCTAGTAGAGTACGTGTGATAAAATCATTTCAGGGAAGAGAAAGAGAGAAGAGAGAGAGAGAGCGCGGGTAATCAAGTCGGGATCGATTTTGTTTTTTATTTTTATTTTATTTTTCATTGATTAACCGAAACAGGGTTTGGGCGGAATTCCGTTTCCGTAGAAAAACAAAATAAAAATAAGAATTGAAAGAGATTAGGAATTAACGCGCGGGCGGGGGTTGCGAGTGCGCCGCTATCGATGACAGATGCTGCTCTCGACGGTCTCGGTTAAGAAAATTCATACCGCGAGAATCGTTATGCTTTGATTATTTACCTCCTCGTCCCGCGGAAAAAAACAGCTCGTTGAAAAATAAAAAGGGGGGAAAAAAGTCAAAAAAGAATCACCGGGTCTCGTTGGTGCGCTGACCCTCGGGGTGGGGGTCTTTGCCAAGCATGGATAAGGAGGAATGGAGTACCAATGCGTTATCGTTTACACCGTGATATCACCGTCCAGCACGGTCGCACCTTCCTTTCGACTCCAGTTAGAAAGTACGATAGCTCGACCCCCACCACCCGGATGCATTGCCCGGATAATATCTTGGATAAAAAGGTTTAATCGCGCGACATAAATGTTGATTATCGGCGGAAGGAGCGATATATAATAAGCTACGTTTTATCGGTTACAGAGCCGTCGCCGCCTATCTCAGAGCTCTCAATCTCAGTCCCAACAATGCGGTCGTGCACGGAAATTTGGCCTGCGTCTATTACGAACAGGGTCTCATCGATCTCGCTATCGATACGTATCGTCGGGCGATCGAATTACAGCCAAACTTTCCCGATGCCTATTGCAATTTGGCGAACGCGCTCAAGGAAAAGGGTCAGGTGGTGGAGGCCGAAGAATGCTACAATACGGCCCTGCGACTATGCCCAACGCACGCCGATTCTCTCAACAATCTCGTGAGCATTTCTTCGTCTACGAGAGTTAATAAATTAATTGGTCGAACGAGAAATTTTTATTGTTTACGTTTGTTTCAGGCGAATATAAAACGCGAACAGGGCTACATCGAGGAAGCAACGAGACTCTATTTGAAGGCTCTCGAGGTATTTCCAGAATTTGCGGCGGCTCACAGTAATCTCGCGTCGGTGTT
Source organism: Oxytorus armatus (assembly GCA_958009045.1). NCBI lineage: Eukaryota > Metazoa > Arthropoda > Insecta > Hymenoptera > Ichneumonidae > Oxytorus > Oxytorus armatus. The sequence goes on from OY253753.1 coordinate 19,586,331, forward strand.
GCAACAACAGGGAAAACTTAACGAGGCACTGATGCATTACAAGGAAGCGATAAGAATTCAACCAACTTTCGCCGATGCCTACTCGAACATGGGCAATACCCTCAAGGAGATGCAGGATATTCAGGGCGCTCTACAGTGTTACACCCGTGCGATACAAATTAATCCGGCGTTTGCCGATGCTCATTCCAACTTGGCGTCGATTCACAAAGATTCGGGAAATATTCCCGAGGCCATACAGTCGTACAGAACGGCGCTCAAGCTGAAACCCGATTTTCCAGACGCCTATTGCAATCTCGCTCATTGCCTTCAGATAGCGTGCGACTGGACCGATTACGAGGCCCGTATGAAGAAGCTCGTCTCGATCGTTGCCGAACAATTGGACAAAAATAGATTACCGAGCGTCCATCCTCATCATTCGATGCTCTATCCACTGTCGCACGAGTTTCGAAAAGCTATAGCCGCGCGCCACGCGAATCTCTGCATCGAAAAAATTCACGTTTTGCACAAACAACCGTACAAGTATCCGCGGGACATTGGCTCGAGGCTCAAGATCGGCTACGTGTCGTCGGATTTTGGAAATCATCCGACGAGTCATCTGATGCAATCGATTCCCGGTCTTCACGAGAAGCACAATGTCGAAATATTTTGTTACGCACTAAGCACCGACGACGGAACAAACTTTCGTTCGAAAATCGCCCGCGAGGCCGAGCACTTTATCGATCTGTCGCAAATACCGTGCAACGGAAAAGCCGCCGATCGTATTAACGCCGATGGTATTCACATATTGATCAACATGAACGGTTATACGAAGGGCGCGAGGAACGAGATATTCGCTCTGAGGCCAGCTCCGGTTCAGGTTATGTGGCTCGGATATCCCGGCACTTCGGGTGCGAGCTTTATGGATTATCTCATTACCGACGAGGTCACGTCGCCTCTCGAGCTCGCGAGTCAATATAGCGAGAAACTCGCGTATATGCCGAACACGTATTTCATCGGTGATCACCGGTGAGTTTTATTTATTTTTTATTTTTATCCGTCTCGAAACGTAAATCACATATATAATTCGTGTTGAATTTATATTCCCAAACGCGAAACAGACAAATGTTTCCGCATCTCAAGGAACGCCTCATTCTCACCGATAAGTTGAGCATCAAGGGCAAAGTAGCGGACAACGTTGCCGTTATAAATGCGACCGATCTATCGCCGATGATTGAAAATACAATGGTCAAGGAAATTCGTGAGATTGTGGTTGCCGATTCGAAAAATAAACCGGTCGAGATATCGTTAAAGGTTGCGGAGTTACCGACAACGACACCGATCGAGACGATGATCGCTTCGGGTCAGTGCCAAATGTCGGTTAACGGAGTGGTTGTGCAAAACGGGATGGCCTCAACGCCGGTCAATACAAAAACTGCAACGGGCGAGGAGGTACCTCGGAACATTGTTATTACGACGAGGCAGCAGTACGGTTTGCCCGAGGACGCGGTTGTTTATTGCAATTTCAATCAGTTGTACAAGATCGATCCTCTGACTTTGCACATGTGGGCTCACGTGAGTATAATTACGAGCTAAAACGTAATTACAACGACTTATTCCCAGTTAATAAAACGCCTATCTACTCCTCCCCTCCCTGCTCTACCGTCACAATTTCAGATTCTCAAACACGTGCCCAACTCGGTCCTCTGGTTATTGAGATTTCCGGCTGTTGGCGAACCGAATTTACAGGCAACCGCCCAACAACTCGGACTCGCCCCCGGTAGAATTTTATTCAGCAACGTAGCGGCAAAGGAGGAGCACGTTAGGCGAGGTCAATTGGCGGACGTGTGTCTCGATACGCCACTTTGCAACGGTCACACGACGAGCATGGATGTCTTATGGACCGGTACCCCGGTCGTTACTCTCCCCGGTGAAACTCTCGCTTCTCGGGTCGCGGCGAGTCAGTTAAATACTCTCGGTTGCCCGGAATTGGTCGCTCGAACTCGCCAAGAGTATCAAGATATCGCCGTTCGTCTCGGCACCGAACGAGAATAGTATGTTTACTATTTTATATAATTATATATATATATATATATATATATATATATATATATATATATATTAGGGTGGCCCTTAATATGGGTAAAAAAAAAATTGATCGGGCCGCCCTTCAAAGCGGTTCCGAATACTAAAAAAAAAATCTACGCGAAGCCCCAGCTATGCCCGTTAAGAGGAAAACGTGGCTGTAAGCATGAACTTAAATTTAAATATCAATTTTTCTTCATGATTGGAGAAATTTTGATTTTTTTAATCAAGTTTATGTGTCAATTTTTTTTTTAACTTTCCGAAGCCGTTGTATATTGGTATTCAATGTACAGATCAAATAATATGGTCCTCCATACTAGATTTGATGAGCGTTCAGGTCTGCCATCCTATTATTTTCGAACAATGGTTTAATTTAGCTGCTGTCAAACGTTTTTAATCATATCAAAATCAAACGTTAAATTTGCATCTTGTCAGAAAAATCTATTAAGTAAGAAGAATATAAATTCACGATAAACCATTCACATCGAACTTCCGGATCGGCCAGAATTGTTTTTTTTTTTTTTTTTTTTTTTTTTTTCAATTTTGTTAGAAATATTCCTTGTGTGCTGAGATGCAAACATATTAATATTTCACTGAGATCAGACTTCCACTGATGTGGATAAAAAATATATTTGAAAATTACTTTCGCAAAAATGCATAAGGACATTTTAAATTTGGCAGGATTTTAAACTTGGCGAGCTCGTTCGTTTTATTGGAAACAAAGAAATTATTTTATTCGCACAAGTCATCCAATTGGTCGGAAAAAACATAATATTTTTTTCATAATAAGTTCGATGTGAATGGTTTATCGTGAATTTATATCCTTCTTGATAGATTTTTCTGACAAGATGCAAATTTAACGTTTGATTTTGATATGATTAAAAACGTTTGACAGCAGCTAAGTCAAACCATTGTTCCAAAATAATAGGATGGCAGACCTGAACGCTCATCAAATCTAGTATGGAGGACCATATTATCCGATCTGTATATTGAATACCAATATGCAATAGCTTCGGAAAGTTAAAAAAAAAATTGACACATAAACAAGATTAAAAAAATCAAAATTTCTCCAATCATGAAGAAAAATTGATATTTAAATTTAAGTTCATGCTTACAGCCACGTTTTCCTCTTAACGGACATAGCTCGGGCTTCGCGTAGGTTTTTTTTTAGTATTCGGAACCGCTTTAAAGGGCGGCGCGATCAATTTTATTTGTTGACCCATATTAAGGGCCACCCTAATGAATATATTTTTTTTCAATTTCGTCAATTTTTCCAATTTTTACAGTCTCAAAGCCATACGCGCCAAAGTGTGGAAAGCTCGTTCGGACAGTCCTCTTTTCAATTGCAAAATGTACGCGATTGGAATGGAGATGCTGTACAAGAAGATGTGGGAGCGTTTTTCCCGAGGGGACAAGCCCGATCACCTGGCAGCCATTGATAAACCGTTGCTGCTCGTCGAATCTCAGAAGCAGCCGACGACAACGTCGCCTTAAACCAAACCATTATGTCCGCTACTGTTAACCATGGTCACCCACGAGATATATTATATATCTCGAGGAAAAAAAACATGCAACAAGATTGATCGAGATTGTTCCTTGCCACTAGATGCGTATGTCATTTTGTTTTTTCTCATCATTTTTCTGATATCCTTGGCATCTAATAGTTTTGATCTCTCTCTCTCCCTTTTATTCCCTCGGAGGGGAAACCGTTCAACACTTTAAACAATAGAATTGTAAATAAGTAAAGACCATAATTAATTACTACTTGTGTGAAATATCGAATAATTTATCGTACAGTTTGATATAGTTTGAGATCGTTCGTACAGAGGGGGTACGAACGAAATACATGTGTAGCTACTTTGCCCATAAAGCGCGATATCGATTGACATATATATGCCGAAAGGACGACGTATTATTATTCGTTTGGGGCGGGGGTAGTTGTTGAGCATGGCGCGCGCGCGTAACCACGAGAGCGCGACCGGCGATAGTATCGATTCAACAGTCGAGGGAGAAACTGGGTCGGAACTGTTGGGTCTTTTTTCTCACTCGATCCGCCGAGAGAATTGTAGCAAAGTTTTACTTGCTCGGTTCTCGCGAACTATCTTCTACGTGGATGTAAAATTTTACGATGGTACGTAACGCACATATGTACATTGGAGTGAGTTTCCATCCGCTGAATTCCGAATGTCTTGTACTCTAGCGATATTCAATATCATCCAATAGCGGGTATCGTAGCTCGCAGAGGCTCAACGTTTCACTCGAATGAAATCCTTGAAATTACTCTCGCGCCACGGGGCATACCACCGTTAGCTATGGGTGTGCGTTGCGTTACGTTTATATGGGCATCCGCGGAGCGGCGGTGTAACCATGACGACGACGTATCGATCCTAGGGTGCCGAAGCATTCTTTTTTTTTTTCCCTTTCTTTTCCGGTTGGGTCGTTTGCACTTTTCTTCTTCCGTTGCCTACTGCTCTACTTACCAATGAGCGTAACGGCTCTCCCCCTTCTCGCCCAAAACTCTATTGCCCGTGTCCCGCTCCCGTTCGAGTAACAATTACCCATCTCTCGTATGTACAAACAATACAAAGCTCTCTGGCTCAAGGCTGTTTTTGTTACGCAACGATACGTGTCCGGAGTGGCAAATCCGGATATGGCGAATCAAACGAACGTAATGATTACGTCGGGCAGTTCGCTTTGTCAATTCAACATGTACGGTTTATCATTTATATTATTATATATGCACGACATATATCGTATGTATATTTTCGTACACGACTTATTGCCAAGGACTCGGTTTCTCTGTAGCACGGAACTGCCGCTTGGGCGGCTATTATACACTCGTTGCGCAAGATGCTGGGTCCAACCTCGGCCTCGAGAAAGAAAAATGGCCTTGGCAACAATGGCCCGTACACGTATAGCGAGAAGAGACCTCGTGGCGTATCCACGTGACAACGGACTCGTGCGGTAGTGACGTCAGTGGTGATGACCATCTGAAAATGGGGAAGTAGGTAGGAGCGAGAATCTAGCCGGGGATATACGTTGAAATTTTATCAAAAAATATAAAAAAGAATCATATACATGAAAATAAGAGATAGCGCGAGTACTCGCGTGTACGAATATACTCGTTTGTACGATGGCCGGATGCACACGGCGGGGGGCTTACGTAAGCAAGAAGGTTCTCCGCTTGTTGATGGGTCTATAATACTGGATGTGAGGGATCAAGGCTAACCGCTGCCTCTGGCAACGTATGTTTTTTCTGCTTCTATTTTACCGCAGTAGTGAGGCATTTATTTTTTTATTATTTTCTCAGAGGAATAAGGCGCGTCGACGTGAGCGGCAGGGCGACGCGGAGTGATGTCATATTCCGCTCGTTACGCATAAAGTTACGTGGTCGTAGTCGTCGCGCGAATGAATACACATTAGGTATAGTGAGTATCAACTCCTACTAGGGTCTATATATAAGTATACAGCGTACAATTTGGAATGTCTTGGCTCGTGTAATTGGTTTTGCGAATCTCGAGAAAAGATGGCTGCCGCCCAAACGCTATAATATAAATGTAATATATCTATATATCGTCGAAGGTCCGGCAAAGGGGTGCGCTTGGATTGCGATATTTACGGGCAAGTTGTGTGTCGCAAAAGTGCGATTACGAAAGTACTGAGTGAATTTAGAAAGTCGAGTAGAAAGATCCATTACCGGGTCGCACGTTTTGTGGCGGTAGAGAATTTAATATAAAATACGGGGCCGACGTATGCTCGCGCATCAAACGTTACATACATATCAATTTTCATATATCATTTATTTTTCTTTTAATTTTTACATAATATAAATGATATAAACGCGTATCGTGGTTGCGGACAAAGTTACGCAACGAGCAATCGGGTGATTGCAGGTATCAATTGTGAGGGGGAGGAGGATCTCTCGTCGCGGTATATAAGATCCAAAATCCTCACTCTCTCGACGATGATATAAATAATGTACAGTTGCGACAACAGTTTTCACAGCGGATTGATTCTTTGTCGATGATCCGCGTGATCGCGCAAGGTGCATTGTCACAGAGTCGATAGGAGAGAGAAAAAGACTGACTGTTTTCGAGATTGAGCCAAGCCAGTTTCTCACCCCCACTGACCGAGCGACCGATTAAATTGTCGATTCGTTGAGAGAAAAAAAAGAGAAGAAAACGAATGAAAGTGGGCTTATATTATTCCTTCTCTCTCTCGTCATTTGTTAGACGTAGGACGATGATTTTCCGTGAAGAGCAGACGCGCGCGTCGGATACCGCGCGCCTCCGCTCAACGACAGTTGCCAACCAACTGATGTGGAGAACGTTAGATCACACACTGCCCCAGCTAGAGGCTAGTCACGGTTGTGTCACGTGACGATTGCGTCACAGTAACCTCACACCGCACGAGCAGCCGCGCCGCGCTCTGTCCTCCCGTCTATATCTGCTCGTGGCCGCCCGTCGTTTTCAGTCGACGCCCGCCATCTTTACCCACTCCGTACACGCGCCGTTATTCTTCTTTCTTTTTTCTTCTCCTAAATCTCTACATCGACCTACTACGCGCGTCTCTGTGCATGTGTGTGTATGTGTATATGTACGCATACACACGAACCCGCGCACGTTTGCGGGAATTGATCGCGGGGTATGAGTAATATATGCACGTATATGCCCGTATCCCGGAACGATTGCGACGTTACTAACTGATGAAATTTGTTGCAAATTCACTGTTACAGATATCTATCGTACCAATTCGCACGAGTCTCAATATCTTTATTGTATCCATGCACGAGTTTTGATATTGTAATTATATATATGCGGAAGCAGTTTTTTCTTTGTTGGCCGTTTCTGCATCGTTATGTACGCGATGATTTCCTGTTTTTTAATTTGCCACTGTTTCATTGAATCTACGCGAATCCTATGAATCAACTTGGGCGAGCGCGGTCCTACGTACGATAGATAAAGAGATCGAGCGAATGAGAGCGATAGATTGAGACAACCGGGAGCACAGAACCAACTGCCAAGACGAGCTCCGACGAACGAGGATGTGTTCCTCGGCATATTCGTCGCTGCAGTCACCAATTCCCCACCACATCGATCCGCGGGATAACAGCGCGCAATCTCGCGCAACCGCGCTTTCATTGGCTTCCCTGAATTCTTTAGTTTCCCATTGGCGAAAATCCGCTATCCCCCTCGCCGACCTCGTCGTACATTATCATCCCACCCGTTCGTCGTTCGTAGTCGTCGTCATCATCAACCTGTACTCGACCCCTTTGCAGTAAAAGAATCCCTTTAGATTGCGTGTGCAGCATTTTCGGATGGCAACCGTGCTTGATTGGGTAAAATCTCTTCGGGTGAAACACGGACAAAAATGTACAGGATATAATAATGAATCTATGTACCTTACCGTATGTTTGTAGATTTTGCGATGTGAGTTACGGTGCGATTAAGGTGTAAGTCCTCGAAACGCTTTCGTTTCAAGTTCACTAACTGATTGTTGGGTAAACAAATATTTGTTGACGATGGTTTAAGTAAATTTAGTATATTATTGAAATGCTTGGAAGCAAATTGAAGAAAAAAATACAAAAGGCATATCGCACGCGTTTTGGTTAACGGCATTGCGCGTTAAAATTCTTTGATTTGCGTATCCCCTTGGACCATTGTTACGTAGGTTAATTTATTAATTTTCGTAGTCATAATAATAGAGCGTTGGGCGCGGTAACCTTCGACCTATTTAGTTTCATCGATTTCGTGGCTATACTACCACTGCGGGCAATAAGTGGGTCAACGCGAACCGCAATGAATACGAAGCCACTCGAGCTCCGCAGCGTCACCGAAGCAATTCTATCACCCCGCGCTCTCTTTCACGTTCTCTCTCACGCCTTCCAAACCTATCATAATCATGCACAACTACTACACGATATAACATACCGTTACGCCATATGCACCGCACATAAATTTCCACGTAACTAACAAATTTCATCTCGAATTTATCGTTTCTACTAGAATATTATTGTCTTGCGTGAAACTACATGGCATTCTATTTCGGTTGACGATAGGCGGCTGTAATTATGTGCCAATATACGGGTAGCGGAACAGATATATGTATATCAATATTGTAGTGATATTACTGCTGCGTCCTATTTCTACTAGGTTCGTGAAAGTTCGGTGAGCCGACCGATTTCATCCGAAGTATGAGATTGTAAGTAGGTCGCGCCCGAGCCGCACGTGTCGTCCTTGACTGACATACCGCGGTGCGCATGCGTTACTATTCATCTCGTGTAGCCTTATTGCCGCATTGACGCTCGCCAAGCGAATAGAGAGTTTTGTTCATAGGATTATTTCTTAATTCTTTGTTCGCCGTACTCGATATATACATAATAATGGTCACGCTTATAATTAATATTGATTGTACATATATATCCGTATTAATTCTTGCATAAGCACGTGCGGGACACTTTATGGCGGTGCGTGCTGCGCAAGAGTGTATAGTGCACGCAAGGGAGCAGGAAGCAGGACCTTTGAAACTTTCTAATCGCGCGGGATCAGTCGAGCGACACCCGTGTGTGTCTCTCTGTGTGGACAAAAAAAACTATGCTACAAAAACGATCAATAGTATCGCTCGTATGCCATATATATATATATATATATATATATATATATATATATATATATATATATCGGGAATTTAGAAAACGAATGTGCTGCTCTTTCCTGGTCGATGATGTATAGAGTTACCTCCATGGCAACGCGAGAGTAAAATATGCCCGTTTATTCTTCTATACAACGGAAATGACAAATGTTATTATTTTATTAAAAAATAATGTTTGACATTGCGAATAAGCAAATCTATCTGTATAAATAAGGAAGAATTTACAATTTATCCCTGCATGTCCTTCGGCTGCCCGATAATTAAATATAGTAAAAGTCCGATATACCCGTTTGGCCTCGTTTTTATTCTAGTATGTACGCTAGCGAGGCGACAGCATCTCTGTATACCACCGAGAGCTCGCAGAGAGGATAGCCAGCTCTACATACAGTAGAGTATTGATCAAACACCGCGCGTAGCACCGTATGGCAGAAACTCACGAGCGTCTCAGCGCCACCATGATTTCTGGTCAATCAAGCGACTTTAGAAAAAAAACAAAGAAATATAGTACGCATATGGAATATTATTATATATCCAGCAATCGCCGGGGCTGACCCATTTTATTTGGCACAATTCCTACCTTTGGCGAGCTTACACCCACCAATCTGTAATCTACGTTCTTTGTGTCAAGGATCTATATAAAACTGACGCGCGCGCATAGGCGCACACGCGCACCCACAAAATCTATATACAGATATTCATTGTTGAAAAATTGTCGCGAGCTGTATTTATATGCTGCATCGGGTTTATATTGGTTGATAATATTTGATTAATCAGCCAGTATGTCATTTACATAATATATCATATTATTTTTAGGGATATTATTCCTACCAACTTTGATAAACGTATAACGATCCGCTCCAAGTTGCGCGAGGACCTCGCGCTCGACTGGAGAAGGGTTCGACGACCCGCGCACGTGGATTATACTCGCCAAAGTAGGTCACGACGTGACAAGACGCTCAATCAAAATGGCCGCTTGCGTGGCTAATACCACGGCGTAAAGTTTTGCAGCGGAATTGAGAAAAATTTATTGCTCGATCGAGCACCAAAATAATGTGTCTTTGCTATTTTATTCCTTACTTTTTCATCCTCGATTGAGAATAATCAAATATATTCCATATGTATACACATATAAAACGTAGTGCCCGATGCGTGCTCGAATGATGCCCGCGAGAACACGTTATCTTATTTCCGGGTATATAAAAACATGACTCTCTTGCTTCCCGACACTCGCTCGTAGCGTTATTATTATTATACACGCCCGCGCGCGAAACGACACATCATTTTAGCGCTACACACGAAAGATCAATTTATTATTATTGTTATGCTAATATTTTTAATTTACTAAATTCTATCTGGCACTGACTAAATTAGGAAATAAAATATACTTAACAATTGTACGACCGCAGCGTCTGTATGTAGATCATAATAGCAAAGTATATATTAGAAAAAAAGTCATCTCTACTTTACCGACGTTTTGTGACAACTAAAAAACATAATGGATATTTCTAATGGCCACTATATTTGAACTTTTTCTTTATAAAGAGTTCAGAGAGTTTTTTTTTCTTCAGGGGCAATAGATATTGCATGGATAGTATTAATAATAATGCTCGGTATCGGCAGCACTGTACGACGTTCGTTGTTAATTAATCTCTCTTATATACTATGCTTTTGCTCTCTATTTTTTGCTATTAGTTACCGCGTGATGCAGTATGCAGTGTTGTATACTAATGTTCGTTTTTAATGTCGCAAGTGCCTAATAATACGAGTAATGGTGTTTTTTTTTGTTAGTACAAAGGATTTGTAGGAGTATTGAATATATCCGCAAAAAATATTCAACGATTACGATGTAAAAATATATTGCCTATTTTACCGAGCGACCATCATATATTTTGCTGTACCGATAAATTCAACAGATTTTATTATAATAATAACACTTCTTTTAGCAGGGCGGCATAAGAAACTGCAGATTTTCTTTATTTGATATACAATAGAGATCTGTACGTCACGTGTAGTTTTCTCGAGTGCGTTTTGTCATTATTTAAAAGAAAACGTTAACAAGTTGTTTGGCGCTCTACGTTTGCTCGTTTGCTGTCGTTACCTCCTGTCGGAATAATTGTTTTTCTCTACGAATATATACATATATATATTACTGCGGTATTCGGCGTACAAACGTTTAGCTTATCACAGAGGGCGGCACCTTACGGCTATTATTTTGTTACGAGGTGACGTTTATAATTGTAAATATTATAATTCCTAGGAATAATAATATTTTTTGAAGTAATAGTCTATGAATATTCATTGAAAAAAGTATCTTAAATAGTTCTTCTTTTAAGGTAGTAGTCTGGTAACTTAAACCGATTTTCATGTCTCTTTTGGAGGGCGTTTTTTTGTAGGAAAATAAAAATAAATCGTTTTGGATATTTAGGACGTTTTTATTTACATGTTAAAGATACAAAAATAAAAATTTTGTTGAAAAAATTTAATAGTTTATTATCATTATTATTATCGATCGAAGTTGGCACCTCGAAAAAAAAGCGCGCGGGTGGCCCCGGTGATTTTGGCTCTTGATGTTATCTGAAATAAAAAATTCTTGATAATTCTTAATCTGTAGACATGTCATTCTGGTCGGAAGTACTGAAGTTAAATTTCTTTTTATTTTACAACCCCTTCTTTGCTAAAATAAAAGGACTTTTTTTTCCAAAGTCCGCCATTTTGTTATTTATCCATGAAATTTAACTTCAGTAGTTCCGACCAGAATGACATGTCGATAGATTAAAAATTATCAAGAATTTTTGATTTCAGATAACATCAAGAGCCGAAATCACCGGGGCCACCCACGCGCTTTTTTTTCGAGGTGCCAACTTCGATCAATAATAATAATAATAATAAACTATTAAATTTGTTCAAAAAAATTTTTTTTTGTATCTTAAAATGTAAATAAAAACATCTTAAATATCCAAAACGATTCATTTTTATTTTCCTACAAAAAAACGCCCTCCAAAAAAGACATGAAAATCGGCTTAAGTTACCAGACTACTACCTTAAATGATGTCCATCTCTACTCCACAGCGTTTTCCTCACTGATTCATCTTGATCCACTGTGGGACGGGCGAAAGACCGATTTTTTCTACTGAGATCGTTTGGTGATGCCGTGCTCTCATAAACGATTGAACTCTATGAGGATTATTAAACAAATTCTCAAAGAACAAATGTCAATTGTTCATTTTCTCACGCTCGCCTCGTATCCTTTGAATTGATTTTCACTGAATTCCTTTACAACACCTGTACAAACAAAAAGTTGCCGTTAATAGTAGTGCAATAATATTGTAACGAACTTGAGACATTAGCTCTGTAATCAGTACATATTTTTATACAAAAAAAAGCTTCTGATACTAATACAATCTTCGAGATGTGAACTCTAAAAACAATATCTTAATTGATACATTGTGACAAGAACTTCATATACATCTCCAAGAAAGCTTCCGATATTAAGCAGCACTCTTTTTTTTGAGCTTCAATACTGATAAGTATTATCGAGGGAATAACTCGACGGTATCGTTATCAGGATACTTTTTATCCAAACAATTATACTAAATATGTATATCGATTACCGACATCAGAAAATTCTGACTTTTATATTGATTATTACCGATCAAACACTGAATTTTCCTGTGTCAGCGAACAATGGGGATGCTCAAAGATTGTCAGTTATTTCGTTAATTGTTCTGCCTCGTCATTGGTCTGATGAAATCCTCACTGTATACATTAAATTCCTTGTATGAGCCTGCAAAATACAACATTTCTTTTACATACCTATTTGTACATTGTAATAAAGAAAGGAACTATCGAATATTACTCAAATTTCTAAGGCCGAGGCACTATTTCACAGTCATGATTTGAGCTCTGGATAATATCAATGAGATTTGCCAAGTCAAAGATGCCCCCTCAGAAGCATGTCGTTCGCTTGCTCTTCCTATCTCAACTTGGGCCTGACGCAAAGCCGATTTTTTCCACTGAATTTTGTTCTCTCAGCGCTGTAATGTATTATGAATGTATGATAGTACACTTCGTCAGGGATATATTTAAAAATTTCATACACCTCTTACCTACTGCGCGGTAGACAATTTTGTGCCAGGTGTGGATACAAGACGCAAAGGTGTCGATCGACGAGAGTGGTGTAGATTCGTTGCCAACGGATGAGGGCCGAAGGCAAAGAATTTATGGGGCTTTTCGCAGTCTCAAACCTGTGGCCTGGTAACTTTGAAAATCCATGGTGCAACAATAGCTACAGCCTCTGGTAACCGGACTCCTGCGGAGGATCAATTGGAACACAACTCGGATGTGACAATTGTACGCTGATTGCTGTTGAAGAGATATAACGAATGAATAATAACCTTAAATTAAAAGGGATGCAAAATGATATTTGGATCCCACGATTGAAGTCGGGTTAACGCGATAACATTGATGAGTAAGCTAGTCTTAATGAGAAACGATGAAAATCATCGAACAAAGCATTGGTGTCAAAAAATAAAGAAAAATTCTCATCGAAATATGTTTCAGCAGTTCGAACGATCTTGTCTCACTTTTTTCCATATCACGTATCGAATAAGCTGTTGGCGCTAAATATTTTGCTGAAAATAGATGCGAAACATATGAGTTTATCGAAATTCGACGGTTCCGAACCTCGTATTGCTAGAATAAATGCGGTATCATCATATTTATATGGGTTTTCATTCATTTTTATTATAACCAGGGTTAGGGCCGCGAGCCCCCTACATTTTTTGCCGAGACAAATGAGTCAAGTTGTGTCGATTTAAAAAAAAATTTTGTATTTTAGGCTCGGGGCTGTGATCAAACGTTTAATTAATTAATTAAACTTTTTATTAAATTGATTTACGTTGCTGAAAAGTGCTAAAAGCATACAATTTTATAAAACAGTTGGTCATTTAACATCCAGCTTGACTAGGTTTTCACCAAATGAAGTTTTTCAGCAGCTCGACCAAGCTCAACGGTGGTCCGGTGGTCTCTTAACTGGTGACTGTTCTGGCGGTGAGCTCCGCATTTTTCATCATTCTTGGCGCAAATGTAAATCAAATGCGATGAAGTCTACAAAGCACAAATACGGGAGCCGAGATAATTCGGTAACGAATAATTCGGTGTCTTGTGAATACACGAACTGGTCGAAATATTTTAACAGGTAAAATATCCTCCAAATATGTTCCTTAACAAAATTCGAACAAACATGGGCGACCAGTGTCGTGGCGGTCTCGTTTATTACAGGCAATATCATTAATTTCACGCTTCACTTTTATTGAATGTTTAATTTGTTTCAATTTTTCTTTTTTTTCTGTACAACAATTAATGATACGATTATGGAAAATTTTGAGTATGAATAAAATTTTAAGTACTTCGAATAAAATAATGAAATCGCTACGAAATTTTGGGTGCGATGTATAGTCTTTTCTTTTTATTATCGATAAACAAAAGATTTTTTTTCGTGTCCCACATTTTCATACAGGGTTTCATGTAAAATGTCGCTGAAAACAATGAAATGTTTTGCTTAAAGAGGGGGAATGGTTTTTTTTTCGCTAAAGTTCGATCGTCGGTATGGAAGAGTCATCATAGAGCTCATGTAGTTGAGATATCGGCGGTTCGAGGCTAGTGGCGCCCAAGAGAATTTTTATCACGGTCACGGTCTTGTATGCAGGGGCTGAATTCCGTACTTGTCTACCGACAACCATCGGCGTTGTTAGCGAGCGATAGCCAATGGGAGTCGGACCTTTCCGCTGGAATCTTCCTTGCAATTGGCTATCGCTCGCTAACGACACCGATAGTTGTCGGTAGATGAGTACGGAATTCAGCCCTTGGGCCTGATTCCGAGCGATAGCCTATGGGAATCGCGCCTTTCCGCTGGAATCTTCCTTGCAATTGGCGGTCGCTCGCTAACGACACCGATGGTTGTCGGTAGAAAAGTACGGAATTTAGCCCCTGGGGCTGAATTCCGCGGGAACAGTCGCTCTTCGTTGCGGTAGTGCAGAGCTCGTAGTATTTTACTACGAGTCGCTGCGAACTACCGCTAGATGTCAGGCCAGACGCTTCTATGAGATTACGATGCATCGCGTCGTAATGTATAAACTCGCACCGAAATGTATAGAATTGCACGTAAAAAGCTCGAGGCGAGTATTCTCGATCTATCTAATCTTTTGTCATAAAACTAATAAAAAATGCAAAATAAAATTCAAATTTTATATTTCGTTTTATATTTGTTTTGCGACACGCACGTTTCCGGGATTTCACGACTTTACACGGAAGGAAAAATTGAGTTTATTTTCAAGCACATCTGGAGTTCCATGAACTCTTGTTCTGACAATGGCAACGGACACTTTTTAGGGACTTTTTTGCGATTACTTTGCTATTTTGTTTGTAACAAATAATTTTTCAGTCGCGTTGTTTATAATGTTTATTTTTCTTTTCCACTATTTTTCAGAGTTTAAACCGCGGTGACGCCATTTACCAAATAGACTGGGAGAATTTGAGAGAAAAACGTAGTTTACTCACAATAATGGCACGTACACAAAGACCCATCGAGTGCATGACCGGTCATGTTATTACGCTGAATCTCGATCATTTCACAAATGTGAGAACGAACAATTTATATTTTATACTTTTTTTTAGATTATATTTTCCAACGGCCTTGGGATGGAACCGTGGAGTGATAACAGCTTAACAAATTCAGATATTTATTTTTTTTTCAACTGCGACGTTTTCGTATTCAGCCTGTAACGTGGTTCAATAATCGTGAGGATATAATATGGCCCATGAAATACGATGAGATTATGGACGATATAGCGATATTGGTGGAATAAAATGGAATAAACAAATTGTGTCTTTCTTACTTCTAAGTTATGAGAACATTCTACTAATAGTAGTAGAATGATCACTACAAGATCCGGAAGTAAAAAATGTCTCTGTAAGCGTTACATCGCGAGACGAAACACAAGATAATTATCGTACCTTTCACTTGTTAATTATGTAGAGGCGATGCATTTCGGTGACCCGTTTTATACGTAAAAAAAGATCCACGAAAATGATCGGGCTAATAGGCCACAATAGCATTTTGCAGATTCTGCAAAAGTTCCACCGGAGCGATTAAACACTGGAAGTACGGTAAATGTAGCACTTTTATTCAAAATAAGTTCGTACACGAGCGCGAAATTGCTCAAGCGTTACGCGAGTCGATATTAAATGAGCAAACAAACCGAACCGACGAAAAATATCTAACGAGAAAAAAAATATTACGGTTTTACAAAAGCGACAGCTATATAAACATCATTATACATATTCATGGTACAGTGTCAAAAATAGAACAGCCGTGGGCCCAAGAAGGAAAATAGGTGTATGAAAGAAACTAGCGCTATATATATATATATATATATATATATAAAATTTGTATACGTGTTTTGTTGAAACTACTGGAATAAACGAAATGAGAAGACCGTGTATCGAAAGTATATCATACATTTATGGATACATATTTTATTGCGTCATTTTTTTTTCGTTTCAAGTTTTCAATGCGATTTAGTTTAAAATGGTTCAACATATCGAAAAAATAGGTTTAGAAACATAGCGGAAGCTCCGTAAATGGATAAGAAAAATCGGAAAGCAATGTGCATGTTTGAATTTTCACCATTTTTTTCGCTTCAATCTGGTACGAGTACCGAGTAGGCTATTTCGAAAATCAACAATGTAGGACTTTGGATAATTTTATATTGGAAAATAAAAGGAATCGTACACTATTAACAGCTTGTTATTGGTTAGAGGTCGAACGGTATCGTATTTCAGTGACAATATGATGTCCAAATAAACATTAACAACCTTCTACAATAATTATTATTGTTAGTTCGTTATTTTCACGAATAACTCATCGTTCCAAATCGATATAATTACGACAACGGAGGTTTCAAAACAGAAGCTCATCTTCCGTTTAAATGGGAATTCAGAAAATTCCCGATTAGTTGTTCAAGTTATGCACCCTCAAGGAACGAGCGTAAATGAACACAACTTGTCCCTACGTTCCGACGAAACAAGCAGTGCGATAGATCTCCGCTGGAGGACTAGCCAAGCTTAGAAAAAAAAGAAAGTTCGACAAAATGAATAATCTGTCATGCACTTGATGTCTATAACATTTATAATATATAACATTTATAATATATAACATTTATAATTGTCATTTTTTTTCTATGTAAACGATACATACTTAGATCTAATAAAGGATAATTAATATTTCTTTCTCTCGTTAATATTGTAGAAAGTTAATATTGTTAATATTGTAAATTTGGATTATATATCTGTTTCATACGCATTATGAGTACCAAACCAAGTGCAGCTCATTAACTATAAATACCATCCGGAAACTATGTGGAAAAATAAAAGGGACAATCACTAAAAAATAAAACGACACCGCCGCCGCTCCTTAGGGTTATAGCATCAAGTTATATAGCCTAGAGCCTTCCTGAATAAATGGGCTATCTAATGCAAAGAGAATTTTTCAAATCGGATTAGTATTTCCTGACATTCGCGCGTTCGAACAAACATACATACTCATCAGCTTTATTATATTAGTAAGATTATTATTATTTTTTTTATAAAACCATACAACAATTTCCACGTTCATAGATCTTGCAGGGAAAACAAAATCGTTTTAACCTTGAAACTGTTGATACTTTTATGATAAGCCGATGAACTTCTCCCTCTCGCAGCACAGCAAAGGTGGGGGAAAACACGTGAACTTGCCGTTGAACCAATCGTTGGACCGCCCCCAGTTTTCACGTTTCATTGTCCGAACAACAGATATAAAAAGCCCCCGAAATATGTTTAGTGATACAGCTTTTTCTGGAAGTTTCAACGAGTTACCTTATATCTACGGAGTGAAGAACGTCTGATAATTCTATCCCAGTTTGTACTATCACCTTTTTAATGATCCCGAGAAACCGTAGTAAGTGTTTCAATTTCAATTCATCAATCAATGACTTCTCGTTGTCCACATTTTTATAAAAAAATAGAACGTTGTAACAGAATAATGGTAACTGTTATACCTGCTTAATCCCCAACGCCTACTTCTAAAGCTCGAATATTTGTTAAACAATTTACTCGATTCAACCTTTTAAATCTCATATCTCGCTATAATTTCAATCGAATTCTTAGTCATATCCCGAGTCATTTTTCGCAAACTCAGGCTCGAAGCGGGTATAGTTGCGTTTGAAATTGATTCTGTCCGTGTGTGGTAAAAAGTGAATTTAAAGAGAAATAATAAAAGTTCGGAAAAACTCGTACTTATCCCTAATATTTATTATTTATTTTATATTTATTATAATAAATATTTATTATACGCTCAGACTTTTTAATTATAGCTTCCCCGCAGAGGAAGCCGTTTAAGCCAGTTAAAATAATGAGCAAGCAACGTGGACGTATCTAATTTATACCCTTTTTCTCTCACCTCGATTTCAACAATCACCCTTTTATTTATTGAGATATTTCAAAATTTCATGCAATCTTAATATGTCCATTGATTTGACCGAAATTTACGTTAAATTTTATATTTGGTGTTGAACTCGATTTGATGGTACTCTATTCGTGCGAATGAATTTAATCCTATATCGTAAGAGGTGAGATGCAGTCAGGGGCGCGAAAAATGGAGTTTTTTCAATAATTTTTTTTTATATTAATTAAGTTCATTTCATAAAACTGACTACACAGAGTTTTAATATCATGTTTCAACTTGACTTTGGCAAAATTACAAAAAAAAAAAAATTAATTATTTATAAAAATACCGCTATTTTTGTGGACCCCCTTTTCCAAGTAGCGCTTCGCGGTGACCATCATAAAATTTTACTGGATCATCCGACATCAAAAACCCAAATAAAAGTCATTAGATTAACAATAAATCTAGTCCTCAATCGTAGCTTTTTTTTTTAATAACAAAATGGTGGCTTTTGACAGAAAACACTCGATTTTCGACCAAAAAATCACTCGTTTATTGATTTAAATAAAAAAGTAATTTTGAACAAAAATTAAAAAGCTACGATCAAGGACTAGTTTTTAATGGTATTAATAAGCGGTACAAATTTCATCAAAATCCATCGAGTGGTTGTTGAATTATAGTGGTCACCGCCTTGAAAAACATAGTTTCGAGAAAAACGCATTTAAAGTTTTTCGATGTATATTTTCGTAAAATTTTGTACTCGATGGATGAAGCTAAACTTTTTTAATGTATTTTGATCCACTGAATTCGAATATCACAATTTTTGTCGAAAAGTCGAGCATTCAGTTGTTTATAGCCAATTGTTTAAACAAGTTTTCAAAAAATTATAGTTTTTCGGGGTGAATTAATTTTTTTTTCTATTTTGGGCAATTTCGAAACGAAAGTATTCTTTATAAAATCTTGCTGAAGCTCATAGTTTTTGAGTTATACATTTTTCCAAACTATCTGATTGAAGCTTTTGTTACTGTTTTGATTGAAGCCCTGCCATAGGGACCCGAGGCCCCTCCACTAATTGTGGGATATCTCGGAAACTATTAATCGGATTAACTTGAAATTTTCAGAGAATATTTTTGAAACATAATACTTCAAGCAAATCGAAAAGAAAATGCGAACCCCCGCCTCGGGGCGGGGGGCCGGGGCGGCGGGGGGGGCGACGCGGGGCCAAGTCCCCTAGTCTATATATATATATATATATATAGAATACTAGGGGGGCTCGGCCCCCAGCGCGCCAACCCCCCCGCCTCTCCTCCTTGACTTTTGTACACGGCCGCGGCGATATATTTGTATGATATTGACTAGGGGGGTTCCGCCCCGCTGCGCGCTTCGCGCGCCAACCCCCCTTCGGGCCGTTCCATTCGGCGTACCCCCTCCAGGCCATTCCATTCGGCGTAGCCCCCCCCCCCCCTCGGGCTATTCCATTTGGCGTACCGCCCCGGGCTATTCCATTCGACGTACGCCCCCGGGCCATTCCATTCAGCGTACGCCCCCCGCTCGGGTTGGGGGGGGGGGGGGGTACGGCGCCGGCGAAATATTTATATAATATAGATATCTCTCTATATATTATATAAATATTTCGCCGCCGCCGCCGTGTACAAGCGTTGAGGTGGTCCTTTTACCGTACCCCACCGCCCCCCACAACCCGGGGGGTACGCCGAATGGAATAGCCCGAGGGGGGGGGGGGGGGCGTACACCGAATGGAATGGTCCGGGGGGGGGGTAACGCCGAATGGAATAGCCGGACGGGGGGTACGCCGCAGCGGTGCAGAGCCCCCTAGTATATATATATATATATATAGAAGATGTTAGAGAATCTTTTCTGCGAAGTAAGCAGTAAAAATATGTCTATCATCGCAGAGGTTATACTGACAATTTCAGATGAAAATGACTCATGACAGTGTAACCTCTTCCCCGTTGTAGGTTTTTTGTCCCTATTTGACGCTATTGATCTCAAAAAAACCCACTCTCTACGAAAACGATACATTACACGACAGTTCAGAATGGCAGAGTCAATATGGTCGACTGAAGACAAATAAATTATGTGATTTAAACAACAATTTATTATAAAAAAAACTGCGCATTAAAAATGGCGATCTAAGCGTACTCTAGTCTCCCGAATTAATTGTTTCAATGTCACTTCATTCTCATATCATAATTCCCGGTAATCTTTTCTTAAAAACCCGAACGTAGCTCAAAAGTTCGCTTTGTTTATTTTCTGTTTCAGTATAAAAACGAATCGAGTAGTAATCTTGAACGAGATCGATCGAACGAGAGAACCGACATTTGTCCAAAATGTCGTATCATCCTGTAACACTGAGAATCTGCCTACTATTTTTATCATTGACGATCGGCCGTCTCGTGAATTCGACGAGTACGCGTGATAGGCGTAACAGCGGTATTTACATAGACAATGGTCGACATCGAAGAATGACTAATGACTCACTAACGGAAATTAGGACCCGTGCATTGACACGCGGGATACTGGAGCTTCTCGGACTTCCGGACAGGCCGAATAGCGTGAACGGCAGAGCGCCATCGATGAACGGATCAGCGCTGAACTATTTGCTGAATATATACGCGAATACGGTGGTCGATGAGTCGATGAAAGGAAAAAATAACAGCGAGGAATCGAGAAATTTTGTTCTTACCGCAACGGATTTACGAACGATTAGTCAGAGCGACTCGATCGTAACGTTCTCGGCATGGCGAAACCATAAGGGAGCGCCGCCCGACAGAGTCAACAGAATGTGGTTCAACGTTAGTTCCACGCCGAAAGATAATCGCTTGATATCGGCCGAGCTGAAGCTCTACCGAAGAGCCGATGCGAAAAATCATAAAAATCGTGGTTCGTTCACGATCACGGTTTATCACGTGGTGCGGACGAGCAGCGGCAAGAGAAAGCTGCAAAGCGTCGATTCGATAAACACGACAGCCGGACAACAGGGATGGATAACGTTGAATGTCACTGAATCGATGGATTATTGGATGAAAAATCCCAATGACAACAGAGGCTTTTACTTGTCGGTTTATCCGATTGGTTGTCCGACGTGCCGGAGGAGACCCGTAAATATTGGCATTGTGGGGTTCAAGGATGACGCCGAGCATCACCCTTTCATGGCTGCCTTCTTCAAGCGTACCAGTCACAGTCAGTTGCGTATGAATCGTGGGCCAACGCTCGACAATATCAACGTCAATTTGAACAAAATGCGAAAGAGGGAAACTTCTGTTTTTAAACGTTCATGCCAAATTGGCCCTTTGTACGTGGACTTCAAAAATCTTGAATGGAATGATTGGATAATAGCTCCGGAAGGATATAACGCTTATTACTGCGATGGTGAATGCAGTTATCCAATGTCCAGTCATATCAACATAACGAATCACGCTATTGTTCAAGTATTTCAGCATTTGTGGGATTCGTCAAATGTACCGAAACCCTGTTGCACTCCTAATCAATTAAAGGGAATCTCGGTTCTATATTTTCTCGAGGACGGTTCCGTTATTCTTAAGGAATTCAAAGACATGGTAGTTAAAAGCTGTGGTTGTCGCTGATAGACACACACACACACACACACGCGCGCGCGCGCGCTCACACAAAAGTATATATATATGGGGCATTCCACGCCAAATTGGACACCATTTGGCTTTTGCATCTCCGATTTTTCTCATAATTTTTTATGTTTTAGTATCGGTTGAGAGAGGCGTCCCTGATTTTTTTCAAGTTTTTTTGACGAGACGTTTCCGAGATATCGATTTTTCAAAAAAAAAAGTAACTTTTTCTTTAAATGCCAATAACTTTGCGAAAAATGGGCCGATTGGGACATTTTTTTTTTTTAATTTTTCTTTTTGAACACACTTTGGAAAAAATGGATCGAAAAAATTTTCAAAAATGTATTTCTTTAAGATTTTTATGTTTTTACTGATCGATTTTCTTGAAATTTTTTTCTAAAAAACTGTCACTCATTCCGCAACTTTTAAGCCTGGGCCGCGTGATGGGATAACGATGGGATCTATTTTTTTCGAATTGTCAAATTTCCATGCTTTAATTATCAGTACTGAAAGTAAATAATAACCTTTTTCAGGCCCACGAGCAATAGTTATTGTCATCTATATATGAAATTAAATAGATATATCTTAATAATTGAATGGATAATGACCGTCAATTTTTAGTTAACCATATTACGACATATGGTTACTGTATCAATTCTTATTTGATTTTTTTTTATCGATATCTAAAGGACAAAACTCATTTTGGAAGAATTTGGTTAATGTATGTGTTCAAAAGTTGGCGCTTTTTAAAATCAATATAAATCCTTGACTACGGTCGGTAATGAAAATTGCGTTGGATAAACTAGCGGCTGAGTATCTTTCATTGTATTAAGGGTCAGTACGATTTGTCCGACACGCCAAATGTCCGACAAAAAAATGGCCGTGAAACAAATGACTCCACGTACTGTATAAAGTCACTAGATACACGCTATTTCGACAGATGGCGATAGCATCGAAAGACTGTCAGCAACCTCGAACACATGTTACCGCCGTCTGAAGCACGGTCTTATAGACAGGTCTGGGCACTCCGGCTGTAAAACCGTGCCGAAAATGAAGCCGATGATGTGAATTTTCGCCGCCAGCGCTAGTGAGGGAGAGGCCTACTTAGTACGCATGCGCGGCAACTGTTTCTTTATTTCACTTTATTTAGAATATATAGATTTAAAATATATAAAATATAAATTATAAATTTTACTGCAGAATAAGTTATATATTTTCACATAAAATTTTTTCCATACGGGATTCTATGTATCTGAATGTGACTCGCTCCATTTTCAGTATCCCTGAACGTGATGTGAAACAGATATAATTGCGTGAAAGATCAACCGAAAGTATGTTCAACACCACGTTAATTCTTATCCCATGACCTTTTCTTATTACAAAAATTATAGGAATAATTATTAGAAGGATTTCCTTTGTATGTCGACTGCTACTACTAGCGTCTACATTTTTATTTGCGTAATATGAAATAGGGAAGCTGGTATCATTAGGTAACAATACAAACATACTTCTTACCATCTCGTGTTTTTGTTATGTTGAAATTTCAGGATATCTTTGCAAGCAACTTCTCAGGTACACTAAATGCGAGGTCTGTAGAAATGCCATAAAAAATGCAGATTCATATTCGCAAGAAGCGAGTGCACAGCTTGTGAATTTAAAAACTCGCGGGGGGCTCATCCATCCGAACAAAACATTCTTCAATCTCATCATTGCTTTAGAGTCATGCTTTATTGAAAATTGTCATTCACCAAATGTATACAATCGAACTATCGACGATATGTTAACTTCATATAAATGTTCATTCCCGTGTAAGGAGCATGCAGATAGCTTTTTATCGTATGCGATCCATTATTATTTGCGGCTTCGTATGCGGCAATTTTCTGCGCAGCAAACCAAATCGCTTAAAAAAAAGTAGCGAGAAGAGAAAACAAGCGAAATTTCACAGATGCTAATAAATAAGAGTTAGTGACACTACAATGTAATATTTAATTAATCCCGACCGCACCCTACAATCCTATTTTTAGTATTCTTTTTAATCCTTCAAAATGTTATTTCATATAGTTATGATAACTCATTTCGCCACACAGTAGAAACATTGATATAGCTGGCTAATAGAGTAAAATAAAATATTTTGAAAAATTCAGAACCTGCGGGTACAAATCCAGAGCTTTAAAAGTAAAAACGAATAATTTTTCATTCCTACATATAGCAGGCGTGTACGATAATAAATAGGGATTGAACTCGTTTATAACTTTCGCTCTTCCACTTGGTTCTTCGGCTTGCGATTCGATTTTACGGGTTGAATTCAATTTACTATTGATGCGCTTGTAGTAACCTTTTTGTTAATATGAGTCTTAATTACGATCTGAATTAGAATAAATAACCCATCAAAACATTATACAATTCTGCAAGCCTAGCACGCAAGCGCACGGAGAAAAAGACGGCTGCCCTATATTCCTCTCTTTGTTGCACACCGGCCTCCGAGATTGCAGCGCGCCCGGTCTTTGGTGCACAAATTGAGAAACACAGGCTTCAAAACGATCACGCTGCGTTATATAGGAAGGGGCTTGGAGTGCCCAGACCTGTCTATAAGACCGTGGTCTGAAGTAATGTCTATTACAAGGGGGTCTCAAACCGAGGATATACCGCTGAATCAACGAAAAGCTTAATGCGTGGTAGATAGGGATACAGACAATGGCTTGAATGACAAAGACTCTAAAATTTTTGTGACGGCACATCCTGTGTCATCATGATAAATCGTCATCCGAGGTAAACACAGAGCGTAGCCGCAAATTCGCGGTTTGCTTTGCTGTCAGTGTCAGTGATGTGACATAACCTAAATCAGGAACACTAAAAGTCTTGTCTCAGGAATAAAAGTTTTATAATATAAATTGAACACTATATACAAACGGATTAATTAATAAGCTTGTGTAATTTGTGAAAGGATGAAATAAAAATATGAATTGCATACACAATTTATTTTCTGAGTGTTTATTATTTATTTACCAATTTATTTTTTCGCAGTGGTTGACTACCTGTGTATATTTACCAAATTACGATATCGGGAATTGTAATGTGCAAGGATAGGACAAAAAATCGTTTCATGTCCCGTCTGCCATAATTTCTTTTTGATTAACCTCGAGTGAATTATTACGTTAACGGCGATGAGATCGATTGATGGTCCATGATTGTTTTTTTCCTTAGAATTGCTTTAGGATTTCCTTTTGAAGACATGTCGACGCTGCTTACGAAAACTAGCATGTTTCAGATTTCTTACGAAAACTAACACGTTTCGAATTCCACCACGAAAACTAGCATGTTTCGGCTTTCACCACGAAAACTAGCATGTTTCGGCTTTCACCGCGAAAACTAGCATGTTTCGGCTTTCACCGCGAAAACTGGCATGTTTCGGCTTCTGTCGCGAAAACTAGCATATTTCGATTTGCACTGGAAAAAGTAGTATATTTGCCGAACTAAATCGAATAAGATTCAGATCTTTCACAAATGTTTTAATAATTTTTTCGGGAGTACTATAAGGAATAAATGAAAAACATTAAGGGAGTATCGTACACCCTTAAACATTTATATTCGTTTTCTATTTAAAAAAATAATAACATTATTGAAAATACGAATCATCAAATTTACTGGAATCTTAGCGATCGCTATCGTCTAATATTCTCGAAAAATGAGAAACAATTCCAGTGATACTGAAACGTGCTGGTTTTCGTGGTAAAAGCCGAAATATGCTAGTTTTCGCGGCGAATATCAAAATGTGCTAGTTTTCGTGGCAAAAGCCGAAACATGCTAGCTCTCGCGGTGATATCAAACGTGCTTGTTTTCGTAAGAAATCTGAAACACGCTAGTCTTTGTAAGCAGCGTCGATATGGCCTTGTATGTGCCCTATAATATTCAAACTCCTGAGGGAAGAGCCAGTTACGCCAGGAGCATGGCAAGCTTTGTTCTATTCCGTTCGTTTGGTGTAACTGAGGGACGAGAAAGAGCCGCCAAAGTTGAGATGCCCTGAAAGAGGATATCATGGATTTTATGAAACAGGCTCAACGGGTAAAAGCAAAAAATATACTTTGAAATCGAATATATTAAATAGAATACTTGTTCTTTTTCTCCACTATTCGTAATAATAAATCGTCTATCTGCGTATTTTGGTTCCGAACGAGGACGAGCATTGCTCAAAGCTTACATAGCCGAACGGAGGAAATTCTCTACTCGATGTGATTATCCGCCGTCACCCATTCGAGGATTGGAAACTTGTCTCGCCAGCAAACTCGACAATCGGCAATCGGTTATTCCTTCCCCCGAACAATCATACTTACCGTTGCCTAATGTTCATCAGAAAACGCACCGACGCACTGCAAGCTGTACAAATTTATAAATAGAACAATTAAATATTCAATACAAAAGAATTATAGTTTGAACTTTTTACAATTTCTTTGTCAAAGATTACTTTCAATAGTTATTCATTCCAATATTGCTTATTCCTGGATATATACAGCGTGAGGTAATTTTAACGTTTTGAAAAATATTAATTTTTTTCTGTTTTCTAATTTTTCCCAGATGCAAACGTCTTTGTTAGGGACAAACCATCTTAATGGTGTTGCGAAACTCCACGTAAAAAAATCTACAATTCATGTTATCCGATAAACTTTTCCTTACGGTACCTCTATGAGGCAGCCAATTAGGCTGTTGCTGGATAAGGATACATCGGCCTCGGATAAGGATGCAGTGTGTGAGTAATTCTTTTTTGATATCTATACAGGGAAAAAAAATTCACTTTTTAATTATCTCACGAAATAATAATCGTAAGCAATGACGTCGGTGAGTTCGAGAACAGCCTCGGATACTGGAGAAATTTTTATACCTTTTTTATTTAAAAATAATTCAGTAATAACATTAATTTCTAACTTACAAAATTAATAACCGGTAATTACTCATTCTTTTATTTATTAACTTTATCTCAGGAAGTTTCTACACTTTTAAATACCCATCAAGCATTTTGTCAAGATGTGTAGAAGTGAAGTTAAATGATTTAACCATCGTTAGCGATAACTTCAGTGTTTGTGAAGAAAATGTTCGAGTGATCGAAGCGTTGAAAGGTTCTTGCCTTTCTTCATGTAAAGAGTTTCGAGCGTTACACATTGTCAGTGAAGGACCGAATGTGATTTTCGAAATTTTCATTAGCGTTTTCGACTTTTGAAGTGAAACTACTTATGACACGGTGTGAATTGAAAACTATGAAACGAAAAAGCATAATTTCAGTCACCATAAACCGTTAGTAACATTTTTAGAAATTAATGATGATGATCGTTACGTCGTGACGTTTTTCATGGGATTTTTATGGTATGGTATGGTATTTTCACCTTAATTTTACTTTTAATTTAAAGTATAATATTTCGCGCTCACTCGCAACGCAAATTCATCTCTCGAGCGGATGTCGCCGCTCGAGTTCCTGCTTACTCCATTTCAACTAAATTCATAAATTACCCGAGTTCCTCGACCGGACGATTGCGGAACGAACAGCCACACCAAATCGTGAGACCGGATGTCACCACTCACATTTTTGAATATTCCACTTTTGGCTAAACGTACAAATTACCTGAGCGTTTGCTCGTTCGTTCGAAGAGCGAACGGTCAATATCAGATTTTCGCTGATTAGTTGCCGGCGCGACAAGGCTCGAGGCCTCGCGCGATATTCCTAACATTTGGACATTGAGATGTGAGCACTTTTCGGTTGCCGCTTCACGATAGCCGAATGCACCTCCTACTAGTCAGTCTTCATTCAACACCCGTGGCGAGAAGTTCGCTTTTAACATCTAAGCGGCTCTAAGTCTTAATTCAACGCTCGTCGAGAGAACAACTCTGATAAATCAATTGCCATAACCCGGTATACCTACGTCAATCTACCTTCGTAATATCTCCGATTCCGAACGGTCAACTTAAGTAACAACTGTGTACGAACATATTTACGAGTATCTCAAGTTTGTCACACTACGATTTCGAATTGTGTAAACTCTGTTATAATCACGATTTGTCCGAACAAAGCCGGCGATTAATTATACTCGACATCTCGATTTCAATTGTTAATCGGGAAACGAACGACGCGCATTTCCTTATTCATTGAGTATCGTACCCTACGTGTTTCCCCTACGACCTCCGAGGCGCCGCGTCCACGTTATTCGCTTTACCTCTGATTGTGAGTTGCCGCGCACACATTTCCCTTTGCGAAACCCCCTGGGACGTAACAATGATGATGGTAATGTTGACGTATGAATTTATGATATCGACGTTAAAAAAAATGTGTTAGTGCCAAGGTACTCACGATAATTGATGTGTTAACATGTGAGCTCGTATCAGTTCGGTTTGGGAAAATTGAAGTCGAGCACTGGTTTTGATCAAAATTTATTTTGTTATGAAACAATGCGAAAATAGCGTAAAGCATGAAATTTCAAAATGTAGTGCTCAATTTATTTTATACATGAAATTATGGGTTTGCGGTAACTGAAATAAGGCACATACAACTGTGACTGTAGTGTTTCCAAATACCGCGAGAATACAGCATCGATTGTGGTGTTTGAATTTGTTGTTGGTATGTTTCTATTTGTATTCATTCGTAGATTGAGTTTTTCGCGTAAAAATGAAATTAGCCGTTTTGCCTCATCCGAAGAGAAGTTGATATTGAAATCGCCTCCAATTATCATTGGCATTGTGTCGTATTCTTCACCAAGCTCAGCAGATCCGACCGGAGTGTATGGCAGAAGAACGAAGAGAAGGAATTTTATTATATCATTGACTCGATGATTTGGTGAGATATAAACGACTATTGAAAGTATTTTTTGTCCGTTCTATTCTCGCCCAAATCGCTGCAATTGCCCTTTCTTGGCGAGTACATACACATATACAGAATATAAATGTGTTTAGTCTCACCGCGCAGGGAGTAGGAAAACGAAGAACCGCACAAAGCGGAGACGGAGAATAGGGATCGCACTCACAACGAGTCTTACGGTGACGTCATCTGACGCTCGAAGTCTTACGCTTACTCGTCTGACGCTCGAAGTCTCAGTTAGCCCCTTAGCCCCTACCGTGTGTATCCGAGCGCTAAGATGTTTACACATCAAGAATGTATAATAGAAAACAATTTTTATATTAAACCGAGCCATTTGTATGTTTTATAAAATGTTACTCTCAATCACTCTATCTCCTTGTTTACCCCTCCATAGTGTATTCGGCTCATTCTCTCGCAGATTACCCAAAATGAAACGTTCAACTTCTGCCGCGTGTGAACTGCACACACTTTTTTTTTTCGAACATCAGCATTTTTTTGTATTCATTTTTCCAGTCGCGAAATCAACCTTCTTAGATATAGGAGTTCGTCCATCCCTCTTTTCCTTACCGCGCTATTAGTATTGTTATTATTAGTATTATTATTGTTTTTTTTAAGAGGGGGAAAATGCGTTAGGCACCACAGGAGAGACACACGTTCTCTCCCGTGTGTCGGACTCTCCCGTGACGGCCTACCGACTAAAAATCGCCTCTGACCCGTTTCCGCGCGGTGGTAACACGTTAGTATAACTTTACCCCCGCGGGACCAGCCCATTGGAAATACGATGGCTTGAAAATCTACGGACTGACAAACGGCACGATACGAAGGATTTCCATGCATACTCATTCATTCTCCAGGCATCCATCTTCTCTTTTACCCCTCAGGACGGTCTCGACGTATGCGTCAATTCGTGTCCAATAGTCTTCGTCTCGTATCATCAGTCCGACTATGTTGTCGGGGGTGATGTCCCCCATCCTGTCTTGTAGTTGTTGTCTCTGTACCGTCCATCTGTCGCACGTGAAAAACGTGTGTTCCACGTCGTCTCGTACATGTCTACAGTACTTACGGTACGGGGTCCGTACTCGGTTCATGTTATATAGGTAACTCCAGAAGTATCCGTATCCAGTCGGGAGTTGGGTTAGGTAGAAGTTTACCTCCCCAAATCTCCGTTCGGTCCATCGTCTCAAGTCCTTTATTAGTCGTCTGTGTCGGTTGGTGTCTTCTCTCTTTCGCGCCTTGCCGCGTCAGACCTTTCGGTCTGTTTGTTGCGTTCGTAAATCCGTTTTCGTTCCGTGGCTAATAGATCTGTCGGAATCACGTCCGCCACAACAAGGACCGTCTCTGCCGGGACGGTCCTGTAGGCGCACGCTATCCTTAGTGCCCCCTGTCTCTGAACGTACGTCATCGTCTTTCTGTACTTCTTTATGGCGAGTGCGTCCGCCCATACTTCCGCGCCGTATAGGAGGATCGAGTGGGCCGTCGACATAAGTAGTCTCCGTGTTGATGGAGACTACTTATGTTGTTATTATTATTATTAATAAATATAAATGTAGCTGAAGTTAGCAGCCAAGGGGCTCGCTGCCCGGGCCAAAACAGCGGTCAGGCCTGTGCATACACATATCGCGATCATCTTCGTG
This sequence comes from Oxytorus armatus, assembly GCA_958009045.1. Taxonomy (NCBI): domain Eukaryota; kingdom Metazoa; phylum Arthropoda; class Insecta; order Hymenoptera; family Ichneumonidae; genus Oxytorus; species Oxytorus armatus. Next base: position 19,616,598 of record OY253753.1, read on the forward strand.
CTAGTATGTTCAAAACGGCTGAAAACGTCGAGCAGTCACACAGTAGGATCTTGATTTTAAGGAGTTCGATTTTAAAGAAAATTTCCACTCTCTCGCCTCACTTGTACATGGTAGCGCGCTACGTCATGATGGCCCCAGGACCGAGTCCTATTCCTCTTAAAGGTCATTGGGGCCCTATTGAGGTTAGGTTGTTTGCACGTAGCGTAACGTAACTCACGTGACGTAATATGCCTGTCCAAAAATTGCTTTTCGTTGTATCCCCCGTAAGGAAGGCTTTAATGAACAAAAAATTGCAATTCTACAGAATAATTCAATCTACAGAATCTACAGAATAAATTGCAACTCTACAGAACTGTACGATAAAAAAACACGGTAGTTATAGCTGTCCAAAGATGAAATTTTGTCTGATGCAGATATGTTCGGGGTTACGTACAAAGTGCTTTAAGTACCTTGACTATATAATCTGAAGTACTTGAAGTATCAAACAATGAGTAGTCTGCGTACTCAAAGTACTGACCAATTTCGCTATTTATAAAAATTCTCACAGTTATGTATCTATCGAATAATGAATAGACCAGCAATATGGAAGTCAAAACTGCGAAAGCGTGAAGTTAAGGAAAATAATCGAGAATAATATGCATTTCTCGATTGTCGTTATCTACACGCGCGCTGTCTACCGGCGCATATCATATGAATCAATACATTTTCCCGACCATATCGTTTTGATGAGTGTCCAAGAAAATTTCCATACAAGAATGCTCACAGCCTGAAAACAAATATTCCAATTATTTCACGAGCGAACATTAAGATTCAAGGCTCTACGAGTTTATGCAAACTGAAGCAAGTTATAGAATTTCTCGATGCCTTCGTTCTTACTTTCCGTTAGTATCATTTCGTTCCCTGATCAATGGGTCTCGTCCCGCCACCATGACCGCACCTGTGGTACAAGTAAAAGATGGAAAACTCAGGGGTTTCGTGACTCGAAACATCGATGGCGGAGCATACCTTGCTTTTCGTGGAATTCCATACGCGGAGCCACCGATTGGTCATTTGAGATTTAAGGTAAATTCTTGTTCTCCCAAAAATCGTGAATAACCGAACTTAACGAAAGTAAAAAACGAAAACAACAATTTGTAAGTTCCGCGAATTCTACGCCACTTTTCCTATCGTAACGTTTCCTTTTCGAGAGAGTCAAGAAATTGGGGCGGTTCTTTTGCGGAGGAGGCTTCGTAAAAAAAAGAAAAAAAAGAAAAAATACACGAGGAAGCAGCAACGAGGATATGTCTAATTTAATTTTTTTTTCAGGGAAATTTATTAATAACAAAATATGGGCGAATCGATTGCGTATTTTTCCTTTTTTCATAAGCGAATCGAATTAGTTCGGTTAATATAAAATTAATTCGATACACTTATATTTCATTATTATTAAATTTCGCTGAAAAAGGAAAAATACGCAATCGATTCGCTCATATTTTGTTATTAATAAATTTCCCTGAAAAAAAAAATGAAATTAGACATATCCTCATTGCCGCTAACTCGCATATTTTCCTGAGTAAGAGGGAAATTAAAAAATGATTTTTGAATCAGGATCCAAAACGTCCGAAACCTTGGAGTTATATTCGCGATGTGGGTGACTTTTCACCGAAAGCTGTACAAAACAGTTTATTTACGGGTATTAACAGCGGCGACGAGGACTGCCTCTATCTGAACGTCGCGACGAATTCATTGATCGGCAAAAAACCGGTAATGGTTTGGATTCACGGTGGTGGCTTTGTAATGGGTGGACCACACGGTGATCTCTATGGTCCCGATTATTTGATTAAACACGATATAGTATTTGTGGGAATTACTTATCGCCTCGGTTGCCTCGGTGAGAGAAAAAAAACACCATCTTTTATTATTATATATATATAAATATACGCACGCAATCGTGTCACAGATACGATGGATCCAGCCATTGATCGTGAGGCACTTATAACATAATGACGATTTGCAGGCTTTTTAAATTTGGATATGCCCGAGGCTTCTGGTAATCAAGGTTTGAAGGATCAAGTTGCTGCATTGAAATGGATACGTGAAAATATTCTTGTTTTTGGCGGTGATCCGGAAAATATAACGATATTTGGAGAGAGCGCAGGCTCGGCCTGCGTTCATTTGCTCACGGTGACACCTTTGGCCAAAGGTCGTTGAGAAAATTCAAGATATTGAGATAACGGCAGCCTCGATTATAAGAACTTCCAGTCCCAGTTTGTTCTTAAAATCGAGGTCTTCCTGTACTTAGCTTCGACCAATCTAAACAAGAATACCGCCAAACATAAATATTCGATAAAACTATTTTTTTTTCTTTCGTTCGTTTGGTTTACAACTCAGAATATTGCGGGAAGTAATCCTCGATTATTTTGAAAACAATATAAAATAGCCCGAGTATACTAATTTCGAAAAGAAATAATTACCATTTTCTTAATTGTTAATTGTTCAAAAACCGAATACGCACTTTGACGTTACTTGATGAAAATGGTTGGTCCTGAGTGTTCAAAAATATACTATATAGAGTCTATCTATGCGAAAGAGATAACTTTCGGATGAAACGTAGAAAGTTAGAAGTTTCATTTATGTATATGAGGAAATAATTGTTGAATGTGTAAAAAAAATACGTTTCCTTACAACACGAATTCCGTTTACATGTCTGAAAAAAGTATTCATTGTAGGACTATTTCACAAGGCGATAATTCAGAGTGGAGTATGCATAAATCCCTGGGCATTCGACGAAAATCCATTGGACGTCGCTCTACGGTTGACCGCGCATATGGGAAAAAAGACTAGAGATCCAAAAGAAGCTTGGAAATTTCTTATGAGCGCATCGACAAAGGATCTGATGAAGGGACAAGGAGCTATGAATACCGGAAATGTTAATAATCGTATTGCATAGTTTGACTAAATTCAACGTACAGATTTCCCTCGATTTCGAATAAATTCCATGAAAATGTGACTTTTGCAGATGGCCTATGATTTTATGTTGAATTTTGTGCCAAGCGTGGACCGCAAGAGTTCCAGCGAGCCGTTTATGCCCGAACCACCGGCTGTCTTATCCAAACAAGGAATAAATGTTCCTCTCATAATGGGCTATACCAGCGACGAAGGAATTATCTGCGCAATGGGTCCCACTATCGATGACGTTCTTATCGACGCAAACACCAATTTCCGTAATGTTTTGGCTCGTGATTTGAAATTTTGGCCGACCGAGAAAATCGAAAAAGTCGCAGATTCTGCTGTGAGGAAATATTACTTTGGCGAAGGTCCGACAAATTTTAGAAATAAAAAGAAGGAGTGGAGTAAATTTAAGGGAGATATCCTGGTGACAAATGGAACCCAAGAGATTGCCGATCTTCAAATGGAAAAATCAACTCCTACCTATCTCTATAGATTCTCTTACAGAGCTACCTATCCGATTTTTCGTTCAATCGTCAAATGCAATCTGGAAGGTACACGTTCAGGGACAATTATTCATTGAGTCCTGATGGAAAATTCTAATAAAAAAATTACCTGTTTTCGTTATTTCTTCCGCGAATCAGGTGCGAGTCACGGCGACGAGCTGGGAGCTCTCTTTCACGGGTCTTCGCTGCTGCGTAATACGACTTACCAGAAGGGAACGAGGGATCGTTTGACGATGGAAAGAATGACTAGAATGTGGACGAATTTTGCAAAAACTGGGTACTTTAAGCGTCGCAGTTCTAACTATTTTTACTCCACGTCGGAAGGGCCGACGAATTCTCAATTTGAAAAAAACTTTTTTTTTATGCAGAAATCCAACGCCCGAGTTGAACGAAGAAATACAGAGTAAGTGGGAACCGCTGACTGTGGGAAAAAAGAATTGTCTGGATATCAACGACGATCTTATACTCTGTACGAATCCTGATCAGGATTCTTGGGATTTCTGGAAAAATATTTTCAACAATTTGGCATGAAATAATTTTGGGTACACGGTCCGGGTACTAATATATCGTACAGCCTTGAGAAATGTAAGGTCTCTGTCTACAATTTTTCCTTCCGAGCCTCATTCGCAAACCATAGCCTGCCGAGCCATATCCCGCAATATTTCCTTTTCTCACATTGAGAAATCTAGTTATGAATCTGTATACAGAATGTATATACCGCGTATGCCGCGCCCGTTTATAACGAAGATCATATGAAAAAATAATTACAACCCGACGCATCCGTTCAGATTGCTTCGGACACTGGAGCAAAATTGAGGTAATCGGCCAATATAGAGCAGCGAAAACAGTTTAGGATGTCGTATCGTTCGGGGCCGGCAATTCTCTGAGGTTAGACGTTCTATGCGGACTCTTGCGAGTAGAAAAAAAAAAGCAACATGCCCTAAACATTTTGAACTTTGATTGCGACTTTATTATTAGGTTTCGTAAACGTTGTAACGAACTTTTCGCCGCGATGAGACGCGTGATTAATTGATTCGGGCGAAACAACGGCGAGATGTTGCGATAACTGGGTGACGTCGTTCGAAAACTACAGAATTACGAGATATCGTCGATGGAGGCGCTGCGATCTCCCGCGCGCGAGCGCCGACCGTGCTCCCGCCTCTTCTCGTAACAATTCAAATGTCAGCGGTTATTTATCGTCTACGTACGCCCAATTTCTCCAACGTTAATCGAAGTTTAAACTCGGTTCAGCCTATCTTCAAACTAGAGGAAAAAAAAGATTGAACTTCGTTCAAACCGTGTCGGTGGAATCGGGCGTTAATCAAGTAATACAATAGTTGGCAAAAGTTTCGGGCGAAGGTTATGTCAAAGCGGGAATCCCTAGTTCTCGCTAAAAAGATAAATTTTGTAATAAAAAAAAAATATTGCGGGAAAAGCGGATGTTACTTTCTGAGATAACATTTACGAAAAATTTTTGACCGAAGTGTGCAACTCATCAGGTGTATACCTCTATATATTGGAACGGGTATTTTCTCCAAACGTCACCTGCGACCCCTCGCCCCGCACGAACGGCCAACATGCCAGCGGGCGCCAGTTAATTTTTGTTTCACCGGTATTAACTAGTTTTTTTCGACTGTCAATGCTACGAAGATGAAACCTCGTAATAAATTGAGTTTCGAAATGTTCGAGACGATATTGAGGATTCGTACGCACTTTTATACGGGCCGCCCCCCGTCGCTGAAATTTGAGGAAGTTTCCCAGCCTGTATACAAGACCGCATGTCTGGAAACTCCCTCAAATTTCAGCGATGGGGGGCGGCCCGTTAACGAAGCTGTTTTTGATTTTTGTAGCAGCCACTGATGGCGTTGCGATCGGATAATTCCAATCGACATAACCTGAAAACCCCTCGATAGTTCTCGCGGTTGTCTATGTCTGTCTCACTAACGGATTCCACCGCGTTACACATATTTATTATATGTCATTATAAGTTATTAATCCCGTCAACTTTAATGAATATACTGAATTAATATGCTCTTCATTTGAATCGGCTTTTAAACCTTCTAACTGTTGACCGACTATGATAAAAATAAACTATTTGTAAATATCTATGTCATATGAATATATATTAGGCGAAATAGTTGTCTACCTCTTGACGAATCGATCTCCGTTAGATTTTTTTTAAATCCTATAAAATAAATAAAAGTTTTCATTTTCAAAAATATAAATACATCGAACCGTTTCATATATTTAATTTCATCCTTTTTCATTATATTTTCGTGAAAATTGCAGGTACTCAAATAAAGAGAAAAATTAAAGAATTTATTTTTTATTTATAGTCACTTGATTTTGAAAACTGAAACACTTGCAAAAACTTAAAAAATAGAGTGTAAGAAAATGGAAAGAGCCGATTTTTACTAACCTTAATCTACTATTGTTTAACATGCTATTAAATACTGTCCATTTCGGAATATTGACAATACTCAAATAAAGAGAAAAAATTAAGAACTAATTTTTGTTCGTACTTTCTTGATGTTGAAAACTGGAAAACTTGCAAAGACTTAACGTAAGATTTATTCATTAGTTAATTTAGACAATTTTTTCTTAAAAACAAATTTCTTTTTCAATTTAAAATTTTTCTGGTGCGCATATTGCCTCATTCTTAATCTAACATAGTAAATTATGGCATATGATAAAATTTCAGATCCATGCCCTTTAAAGGGATAAGCGAAAGTGCACGAATTAAATACTTCATCTGGAGTTATATCAAAGACATCAATACAAGAGCAATATTTTGTAAATGACGCTTCGATATGACGGATCGGATGAAAGAAATGAGGATTTGCGTGAATCAGGCCACCGCGCGATTTCATTTGCACCAGTTGCGACTCTGAAGATCCGCAGCTGGTTATCAATCTCACAGCTTCCTGACACACTGGACAGGATTCATATTTTTGACGGAACTTCAGGGATATCTGAAATATCAATAGAAGAAATTTATGTATGTTTAAATGACTTTTATTTCATCGCTTTTATATACTAACAACGCAATAGATACATTCTGTTAAGGAAACTTACCAAGACGAGTACTGATTCCTTGAATTGACGATTTCGTAACTCTGAAGGACGGGAACAGTGCTTGGAGAGTTTCTTTCAGAATTCGAAACTTGTTTCGCATATCCATGCTCTGGCACACAATTTTCCTTTTCTACTGAGATGTCATCGAATCTTGTTCGCACAGCAAACTCTTTGAGTCGCATTGTTTTCTATCGGACCTTACATATTGAAAATACACGATATGAGTAACTATCTTCTTGAACTATGTGTAAAATCTTTTCATTAAACTTGCAATTACTTGGGCATTTGCGTCGAGCTTGATCCATTCGCGAACTATGTCTTCATTGTTAAAATGTCACATACATGATTCGTGTGTTGTAATTTTATAATCCCTGGAGTAGATTGTCCCCACTTTTTCCACATATCAATGTTTTTTGGCTCTCGGAATGTAGAACATTTTTTCTCTATTTTGCTACCGGTTTTGCAATGTGGCACCACACATCGATTCGTCATTCTTAATATAATAATCACTGAGAGACTGTGATCACAAGACCGTGCTATGATCTGCAGCAAATAAACTTGAAATGCAGGCACAGTAGCTATCTAATATTTTGTCGAAGGACAAATAAAAAATGCAAAATAAAATTGCAATTTTATATTTTGTTTTATATTTGTTACGCTACGCACACGTTTCCGGAATTTTACGACTTTACACGGAAGGAAAAATTGAGTTTATTTTTAAGCACATCACGCATGGCATTTATGCCTTTGCGGAAATGTAAAAAATTGCACGTAAAAGCTCGAGGCGAGTATTCACGATCTATCTAATCTTTTGTCATGAGACTAATAAAAAATGCAAAATAAAATTCAAATTTTATATTTCGTTTTATATTTGTTTTGCGACACGCACGTTACCGGGATTTCACGACTTTACACGGAAGGAAAAATTGAGTTTATTTTTAAGCACATCTGGAGCTCCATGAACTCTTGTTCTGACAATGGCAACGGACACTTTTTAGGGACTTTTTTGCGATTACTTTGCTATTTTGTTTGTAACAAACAATTTTTCAGTCGCGTTGTTTATAATGTTTATTTTTCTTTTTCACTATTTTTCAGAGTGTAAACCGCGGTGACGCCATTTACCAAATAGACTGGGAGAATTTGAGAGAAAAACGTAGTTTACTCACAATAATGGCACCTACACTAAGACCCATCGAGTGCATGACCGGTCATGTTATTACGCTGAATCTCGATCATTTCACAAATGTGAGAACGAACAATTTATATTTCATACTTTTTTTTAGATTATATTTTCCAACGGTCTTGGGATGGAACCGTGGATTGATAACTTAACAGTTTAACAAATACAGATATTAATTTTTTTCTTCAACTGCTGACGTTTTCGTATTCAGCCTATAACGTGGTTCAATAATGGTGAGAATATAATATGGCCCATGAAATACGATGAGATTATGGACGATATAGCGATATAGGTGGAATAAAATGGAGTAAACAAATTGTGTCTTTTTTACTTCTGAGTTATGAGAACATTCTACTAATAGTAGTAGAATGATCACTACAAGATCCGGAAGTAAAAAATGTCTCTGTAAGCGTTACATCACGAGACGAAACACAAGATAATTATCATACCTTTCACTTGTTAATTATGTAGAGGCGATGCATTTCGGTGACCCGTTTTATACGTAAAAAAAGATCCACGAAAATGATCGGGCTAATAGGCCACAGTAGCATTTTGCAGATTCTGCAACAGTTCCACCGGAGCAATTAAACACTGGAAGTATGGTAAATGTATTAATAGCACTTTTATGCAAAATAAGTTCGTACACGAGCGCGAAATTGCTCAAGCGTTACGCGAGTCGATAATTAAATGAGCAAACAAACCGAACCGACGAAAGATATCTCATGAGAACAAAAATATTACGGTTTTACAAAAGCGACAGCTATATAAACATCATTATTCACCTTCATGGTACAGCGTCAGAAATAGAACAGCCCAAGAAGAAAAATAGGTGTATGAAAGAAACTAGCGCAGATACCGCTTCAGTTGAACGGCGTATCGGTATATATATATATATACAGGGTGAGGCACTAACTGTTGCCACGTAGAATAACTCCGAAAGTACGATAGCAGTGGAACATTTTTTGAAACAAAAGTTGCATAGGACAACGGGGACTATCATATGGCGTTAGTTTTTTGTTGCTAGGTGGAGTCGCATCGGAGATTTCAAGGTCAACATTGTTTTTTTTAGATAGAATGCTATGTTTTGGTACTTATTTTCTGGTAGCGGTTATCGAGACGAATTCAATGATGTTTTTTTTTATTTTTTTTTTATTTTTTTTTTATTTTTTTTGGTTTAAAAAAATTTTTTTCTCCCTCGCATATCGTGCAAAATTTGACCGTGTATTTACACGGTACATTGTAGGTTTGATGAAAACGCCGTATTTAGTCCCATTTAGTACCATTTAGTGCCAGGACTTTGGATAATTTTATATTGGAAAATAAAAGGAATCGTACACCATTAACAGCTTGTTATTGGTTAGAGGTCAAACGGTATCGTATTTCAGTGTCAATATGACGTCCAAATAAACATTAACAACCTTCTACAATAATTATTATTGTTAGTTCGTTATTTTCACGAATAACTCCTCGTTCCAAATAGATATAATTACGACAACGGACGTTTCAAAACATAAGCTCATCTTCCGTTAGTCCCATATCCAACGTTGACATTGAATTTACTGTTGAAATGTTCAAATGGGAATTCAGAAGATTCCCGATTAGTTGTTCAAGTTATGCACCCTTAAGGAACGAGCGTAAATGAACACAACTTGTCCCTACGTTCCGACGAAACAAGCAGTGCGATAGATCTCCGCTGGAGGACTAGCCAAGCTTAGAAAAAAAAGAAAGTCCGACAGAATGCATAATCTGTCATGCACTTGATGTCTATAACATTTATAATATATAACATTTATAAATGTCATTTTTTTTCTATGTAAACGATACATACTTAGATCTAATAAAGGATAGTTAATATTCCTTTCTCTCGTTAATATTGTAGAAAGTTAATATTGTTAATATTGTAAATTTGGATTATATATCTGTTTCATACGCATTATGAGTATCAAACCAAGTGCAGCTCATTAACTATAAACACCATCCGGAAACTATGTGGAAAAATAAAAGGGACAATCACTAAAAAATAAAACGACACCGCCGCCGCTCCTTAGGGTTATAGCATCAAGTTATATGGCCCAGAGCCTTCCTGAATAAATGGGCTATCTAATGCAAAGAGACTTTTTCAAATCGGATTAGTATTTCCTGACATTCGCACGTTCGAACAAACATACATACTCATCAGCTTTATTATATTAGTAAGATTATTATTATTATTTTTTTAAACCATACAAAAATTTCCATGTTCATAGATCTTGCAGAAAAAACAAAATCGTTTTAACCTTGAAACTGTTGAAACTTTTATGATAAGCCGATAAACTTCTCCCTCTCGCAGCACAGCAATGGTGGGGGAAAACACTTGAACTTGCCGTTGAACCAATCGTCGGACCACCCCCAGTTTTCACGTTTCTTCGTCCGAACAACAGATATAAAAGCCCCCGAAATATGTTTAGTGATACAGCTTTTTCTGGAAGTTTCAACGAGTTACCTTATATCTACGGATTGAAGAACGTCTGGTGATTCAATCGCAGTTTGTAATCTCACCTTTTCAACGATCCCAAGGAACCGTAGTAAGTGTTTCAATTTCAATTCATCAATCAACGGCTTCTCGTTGTCCACATTTTTATAAAAGAATAGAACGCTGTAACAGAATAATGGTTACTGTTATACCTGCTTAATCCCCAACGCCTACTTCTAAAGCTCGAATATTTGTTAAACAATTTACTCGATTCAACCTTTTAAATCTCATATCTCGCTATAATTGAAATCGAATTCTTAGTCATATCCCGAGTCATTTTTCGCAAACTCAGGCTCGAAACGGGTATAGTTGCGTCTGAAATTGATTCTGTCCGTGTGTGGTAAAAAGTGAATTTAAAGAGAAATAATAAAAGTTCGGAAAAACTCGTACTTATCCCTTAGCGGTCCTTATAAACTTTTTTTCGTATCGACATAAATATTTTTTATACGCTCAGATTCTTCAATTTTAGCTTCCCCGCAGAGGAAGCCGTTTAAGCCAGTTAAAATAATAAGCAAGCAACGTGGACGTATCTAATTTATACCCTTTTTCTCTCACCTCGATTTCAACAATCACCCTTTTATTTATTGAGATATTTCAAAATTTCATGCAATCTTAATATGTCCATTGATTTGACCGAAATTTACGTTAAATTTCATATTTGGTGTTGAACTCGATTTGATGGTACTCTATTCGTGCGAAAGAATTTAATCCTATATCGTAAGAGGTGAGATGCAGTCAGGGGCGCGAAAAATGGAGTTTTTTCAATAATTTTTTTTTATATTTATTAAGTTCATTTCATAAAACTGATTACACAGAGTTTTAATATCATGTTTCAACTTGACTTTGGCAAAATTACAAAAAAAAAATTAATTATTTATAAAAATACCGCTATCTTTGTGGACCCCCTTTTCCAAGTAGCGCTTCGCGGTGACCATCATAAAATTTTACTGGATCATCCGATATCAAAAAACCAAATAAAAGTCATTAGTTTAACAATAAATCTAGTCCTTAATCGTAGCTTTTTTTTTAAATAACAAAATGGTGGCTTTTGACAGAAAACTCTCGATTTTCGACCAAAAAATCACTCGTTTATTGATTTAAAAAAAAAAAGTAATTTTCAACAAAAATTAAAAAGCTACGATCAAGGATTAGTTTTTAATGGTATTAATAAGCGGTACAAATTTCATCAAAATCCATCGAGTGGTTGTTGAATTGGGAGGGTTTCAAACGCCTGAAGTTCTATTCCCGTGTACGATTCCCATGTGTACAATTTGTACCCATTGTACACATGGGGATCGTACATGGGAACTGATACACATGGGAATAGAACTTCAGGCGATTGAAACCCTCCCGTCGAGAAAAACGCATTTAAAGTTTTTCGATGTATATTTTCGTAAAATTTTGAACTCGATGGATGAAGCTAATCTTTTTTAATGTATTTTGATCCACTGAATTCGAATATCACATTTTTTTGCCGAAAAGTCGAGCATTCAGTTGTTTATAGCCAATTGTTTAAACAAGTTTTCATAAAATTATAGTTTTTCGAGGTGAATTAATTTTTTTTTTAATATTTTGGGCAATTTCGAAACGAAAGTATTGTTGATAAAATCTTGCTGAAGCTCATAGTTTTTGAGTTATAAATTTTTCCAAACTAGCTGATTGAAACTTTTGTTACTGTTTTGATTGAAGCCCTGCCATAGGGACCCGAGGCCCCTCCACTAATTGTGGGATATCTCGGAAACTATTAATCGGATTAACTTGAAATTTTCAGAGAATATTTTCGAAACATAATACTTTAAAAAAATCGAAAAGAAAATGCAAAACCCACCCCGCGGGGGGCTAGGGCGGGGGTGGGGGCGAAGCGGGGCCAAGTCCCCCAGTCTATATATATATATATATATATATAGAATACTAGGGGGGCTCTGCCACCCTGCGCGCTTCGCGCGCCACCCCCATCCCCCCGTCCCTGCTCGATCCCGTCAGCCAGCCTACTCGATCGCCCCAGCGGCGGCGGCGATATGTTTATATAATATAGAGAGACTAGGGGGGCTCGGCCCCCAGCGCGCCAACTTCCCGCCCCTCCTCCTGGACTCTTGTACACGGCGGCGGCGATATATTTATATAATATTGACTAGGGGGGCTCTGCCTCCTCCCCGTTGTAGGTTTTTTGTCTCTACAAGGAGCCGCCTAAAAAATTTCGTTCTATTAATATTTTAGCATTCTCTCTCGCTCCGCCTTGACGCTATTGATCTCAAAAAAACCCACTCTTTTTCCCTCTCACGTGATCCTCATAGCGCGCTCTCTCTGACTCTCTCTCTCTCTCTCTCTCGTTTACGAAAACGATACATTACACGACAATTCCGAATGGCAGAGTCAATATGGCCGACTGAAAACAAATAAATTATGTGATTTAAACAACAATTTAATATAAAAAAACTGCGCATTAAAAATGGCGATCTAAGCCTACTCTTGTCTCCTCCCGAAGTAATTGTTTCAATGTCACTTCATTCTCATATCATAATTCCCGGTAATCTTTTCTCAAAAACCCGAACGTAGCTCAAAAGTTCGCTTCGTTTATTTTCTGTTTCAGTATAAAAACGAATCGAGTAGTAATCTTGAACGAGATCGATCGAACGAGAGAACCGACATTTGTCCAAAATGTCGTATCATCCTGTAACACTGAGAATCTGCCTACTATTTTTATCATTGACGATCGGCCCTCTCGTGAATTCGAGGAGTACGCGTGATAGGCGTAACAGCGGTATTTACATAGACAATGATCGACATCGAAGAATGACCAATGACTCACTAACGACAATTGGGGCCCGTTTATTGCAACGCGAGATTCTGGAGGATTTGGAACTTCCGGACAGGCCGAATATCATGAACGGCAGAGCGCGGTCGATAAATGGATCAGCGACAAACTATTTGATGAATTTATACGCGAATATGGGGGTTAATGAGTCGATGGAAATAAAAAATAACAGCAAGATATCGAGAAATTTTGTTCCTATCCATCTTAGCGCAACGGATTTACGAATGATTAGACAGAGCGACTCGATCGCAGCGTTCTCGGCATGGCGGAACCATAAGAGAGCGCCGCCCAAAACAGTCAAGCGAATGTGGTTCAACGTTAATGCCAGGCCGAAAGATGAACGCTTGATATTGGCCGAGCTGAGGCTCTACCGAAGAGCCGACGCGAAAAATCATAAAAATGATGGTTCCTTCACGATCACGGTTTATCGCGTGGTGCGGACGGGCACCAGGGAGAGAAAGCTGCAAAGCGTCGATTCGATAAACACGACAGCCGGACAACAGGGATGGATAACGTTGAATGTCACTGAATCGATGGATTATTGGATGAAAAATCCCAATGACAACATAGGCCTTCACTTGTCGGTTTATCCGATTGATTGTCCGACGTGCCAGCGGAGTCCCGGAAATATTGGCATTGTGGGGTTCAAGGATGACGCCGAGCATCACCCTTTCATGGCTGCCTACTACAAGCGTATCAGGCAGAGTCAGTCGCGTATGAATCGTGGACCAAAGCTCGACAATATCAACGTCAATTTGAACAAAATGCGAAAGAGGGAAACTTCTGGTTTTAAAGGTTCAGGCCAAATTGGCCCTTTGTACGTGAACTTCAAAAATCTTGGACGGAATGATTGGATAATAGCTCCGGAAGGATATTACGCTTATTACTGCGATGGTGAATGCAGTTTTCCAATAACCCGTAATATGAACATAACGAATCACGCCGTTGTTCAAATACTTCAGCATTTGTTGGATTCGTCAAATGTACCGAAACCCTGTTGCACTCCTGGTCAATTAAAGGGAATCTCGGTTCTATATTTTCTCGATGACGGTGCCGTTGCTCTTAAGAAATTCGAAGACATGATAGTTTAAAGGTCTGGTTGTCGCTGATAGATTGACAAGTTTAAATTCACACACACACACACACACGCGCGCGCGCGCGCGCGCGCTCACACAAAAGTATATATATATATATATATGGGGCATTCCACGCCAAATCGGACACCATTTGGCTTTTGCATTTCCGATTTTTCTCATAATTTTTTATGTTTTAGTATCGGTTGAGAGAGGCGTCCCTGATTTTTTTCAAATTTGTTTGACGAGACGTTTCCGAGATATCGATTTTTCAAAAAAAAAAGTAACTTTTTCGTTAAATGCCAGTTACTTTGCAAAAAATGGGCCGATTGGAACGTTTTTTTTTTATTGAAATTTTTCTTTTTGAACACACTTTGGAAAAAATAGATCGAAAAAATTTTCAAAAATGTATTTCTTTAAGATTTTTATGTTTTCAATATTAAATGTTGATTTCCAAAAAACACGTACTGATCGATTTTCTTGAAATTTTTTTCTAAAAAACTGTCACTCATTCCGCAACTTTTAAACCTGGGCCGATGATGGGATAACGATGGGATCTATTTTTTTTTAGTTTCAGACAAGACGTTTAGTGTTTATGATTGAGGTTGAAATATTGTACTGAAAATTGAATAAATAAAAAAGCAAATATTTGCGTCTCACTCGAATATTTATTGGATTGAAGAGTTATTACAAAAAAATCGCAGTCAACTAATTATTCCACTTCAAACACTTGTTTAGTGTACGTAACCTAAATCCTCTTCTGCCTATATGGTCTTAGGCTGTACGCAAAAAAACCGTCTAGTACGATACATAACCTGAAAACTCGGAAAAAGGGCAAAAGGGCCAACGCGCGTAATCCTCGAATCTTTACTTTAAACGAGACGGAAAATGGCCGCAGCACCATCTATCACATTGACAGGTACTAACCTCCATCATGACAGTCGATTCTGACATCTAGTAACTTTTTGGGGATTATGTCATTGGGGGATAATAACTTTTGGGGATTATGTCTTTTGGGGGTTGCGTCTTTTGGGGATTATGACACCCACGGTCTTGTATACAGGTCTGGAAACTCCTCCGCCGAGAATGGTCTTCTTAACGAAGCTGTTTTTAATTTCTGTAGCAGTCACTAGAGGCGTTGCGATCAGATAATGCCGATAGACATAACCTGAAAACCCTTCGATACTGCTATGCCTGAATATTATGTTTATTTGATGTACATCACAGTCTTTTAGTAATTATTATATTAAGAATGACGAATCGGTGTGTGGTGCCACATTGTAAAACCGGTAGCAAAATAAACAAAAAATGTTGTACATTCCGAGTGCCTACGAACATCGATATGTGGAAAAATTGGGAACAATCTATTCCAGGCATTATAAAATTACAACACACGAATCGTGTATGTGACATTTTAACAATGAAGACATAGTTCGCGAATGGGTCAAGCTCGACGCAAATGGCGAAGTAATTGCACCGGTATGTTTAATGAAAAGATTTTAAACATAGTTTAAGAAGATAGTTACTCGTATCGTGTATTTTCAATATGTAAGGGCCCATGCAAAACAATGCGACACGAAGAGTTTGTTGTGCGAACAAGATTCGATGACATATAAGTAGAAAAGGAAAATTGTGTGCCAGAGCATGGATATGCGAAACAAGTTTCGAATTCTGAAAGAAATTCTCCAAGCAATGTTCCGTCCTTCAGAGTCACAAAATCGTCGATTCAAGGAATCGGTACTCGGCTTGGTAAGTTTCCTTAACAGAATGTATCTAATGCATCGTTAGTATATAAAAGAGATGAAATGCCAGGGGTGTTAGTTGAAATTTGCCGGTTTTTTTCGATAAAAAAAACACTTAATTTTCAGAGGAATCTCAAAATTTTTTTATTCAAAGTATTGACCATTGGCTTCTACACATTTCGCCCATCTCTCAGGCAAATTATGGATACCATCCCAAAAAAACTTTTTCTCTTTCGAGGTAAACCATTCGACGAGCCATTTTTCGACTTCTTCAAAATTAGCGAAGCACTGCTCCGCAAGGGAGTGTCCCATCGATGCGAAAACGTGATAGTCGGACGGGGCGAGGTCTGGAGAGTACGGCGGGTGTGATAATATTTCCCAATTAAGTGTTTTTAATGTGTCTTTCACCAGTTTAACGGTATGAGACGGCGCGTTGTCACGTTGCAAGATAACTTTGCCATGTCTTCGGGCCCATTCCGGCCGTTTTTCGATCAACGCATAATTCAAATTCATCATTTGTTGTCGGTAGCGATCCTTGTTCACCGTTTCACCAGGTTTTAACGACTCGTAGTACACCACACCACACTGGTCCCACCAAACACAGAGCATTGTCTTACGGCCAAAGCGATTTGGCCTTGCGGTCGATGGGCCGGCTTCACCAGGTGAAAGCCATGATTTTTTTCGCTTCGGGTTCTCAAAATAAATCCACTTTTCGTCCCCCGTGACAATTCGATGCGGAAAAGATTTCCTTTCGAATCGTTGAAGCAGCATTTCACAAACGGTTTTTCGATTTTCCATTTGTCTATCGTTCGGCTGGTGTGGCACCCATTTTCCATACTTTTGGATCTTTCCCGTGGCTTTTAAACGTTGGCAAATTGCTCCTCGAGTCACATTTAGTGTTTCTGCCAATTTTTGTTGCGATTGGGTTGGATCAACATCCAATAACGCCTGCAATTCCTCGTCTTCGAACTTTTTCGCTGCACCAGGATGTTCATTGTCTGTCAAATCGAAATCTCCACTTTTAAATTGACGAAACCATGTCTCACATGTTCTAATCACCGGAGCATGTTCACCATAAGTTTCTACCAGCAACCGGTGAGCTTCGGCTGCTTTTTTCTTTTGATGAAATAAGAAAAGCAACGAATGCCGCAAATGCGATTTACTTGGAACGAAACTCGACATATTCACTGAGGTAAACAAATATGACGCTATTATTTTGGCGGAATGTGACTTGCGTATTTTTGTAGATTAATGTCAATAGAAAAAAATGACATACATGCCAAATCATAGAAATGTATACATATTGCTAGCGACATCTACCGGTAAAACCGGCAAACTTCAACTAATACCCCTGGTAAAAGTAATTTAAACATACATAAATTTCTTCTATTGATATTTCAGATATCCCTGAAGTTCCGTCAAAAATATGAATCCTGTCCAGTGTGTCAAGAAGCTGTGAGTTTGAAAACCAGCTGCGGATCTTCAGAGTTGCAACTGGTGCAAATGAAATCACGCGGTGGCCTGATTCACGCAAATCCTCATTTCTTTCATCCGATCCGACATATCGAAGCATCATTTACAAAATATTCCTCTCGTATTGATGTCTTCGATATAATTCTAGATGAAGTATTTAACTCATACACCTTCGCTTATCCCTGTAAAGAGCATGGATCTGAAATCTTATCAGACGCTATAATTTACTATGTAAGATTAAAAATGAGGCAATATGTGCACCAGGAAAATTTTAATCTCAAAAAGAAATTTGTTTTAAAATAAAAACTTGTCGAAATTAACTACCGAATAAATCTTATGTTAAGTTTTTGCAAGTGTTCGAGTTTCCAAAATCAAGGAAGTATGAATAAAAATAAGTACTTGAATTTTTATCTTTATTTGAATTTTGTCAATATTCCGAAATGAACAGTATTTAGTAGCGTGCCGAAAAATAGTAGATTAAGGTAAGTAAAAATCAGCTCTTTACATTTTCTTGCACTTTATTTTTTAGGTTTTTGAAAAGTGTTCTAGTTTTCAAAATCAAGTATGAATGAAAATAAATTCTTCAACTTTTATCTTTATTTGAGTACCTGCAATTTTTACAAAAATCTAATGAAAAAGGATCAAAATAAATATATGAAACGGTTCGATGTATTTCTATTTTTGTAAATGTTTATGTTATGTTTATTTTATAGGATTTAAAAGAAAGTCTAACGGAGATAGATCCATCAAGAGGTAGACAACTATTTCGCCTAATATATATATTCATGGGACAGATATTTACAAATAGTTTATATTTATCATGCTCGATTAACAGTTTGAATGTTTAAAACCCGATTCAAATTAAAAGCATATTTATTCAGTATATTCATTAAAGATGACGGGATTAATAACTTATAATTACATATAATAAATATGTGTAACGCGGTGTCCGTTAGTGGGACAGAGACAGACAACCGCGAGAACTATCGAGAGGTTTTCAGGTTATGTCTATCGGCATTATCCGATCGCAACGCCTTTAGTGGCTGCGACAGAAATTAAAAAAACAGCTTCGTTAACGAGCCGCCCCCACCACTGAAATTTGAGGGAGTTTCAGACCTGTATAGAAGACCGTGGCCTAGGCCTAGAGTAAGCTCCGGTAACTTGGCGAACCGATTTTAACTTTTTGAAATTTTGTTTAGTTTAAACGTTTGTTGGTTGTTAGTAGGTGTTTGTTAGTTTAATAAAAACGTTTGTTGGTCGATAGTTTATACAGGAAAGCACACATAAAATATGATGTGAACTTGGCAGGAAAATATTTATTCAGATCGCACTGAGGTTTTACAGGGGCCTAATCGATGCGTAATCGTTCGTAGGTTCCAAATTAATTAAGTAGAACGTTTGTTGGTTCGTCGGTTCTCGAAAAAAGCTAAAACAACAACCTATCGGGAACGTATCACTGATTTTACCAGACCCGGTCATATGACCGCAGGAACTTGACCGCACGATAATTATTTTTGAAGCGTTTTTGTTCAATGGGGGGCTTAATCGATTCGGAATCGTTTGTAGGTCGATAATAACCGTAATAGAACGTTTGTTCGCCCTCGGTTTGATTGGAATACATAAATGTCCACATGTTGTCTCGCGGAGTGTCTCGAAAAAAATTTTTCATCATCTTGTCAGTATTTGAAAATAACGTTTTTTTTCTTTAGATTTTCAAAAATAGCCGATGATTGTCGTGGATAAAAGTTGAAAAAGTTCCCCTTGGTCTTTTAGGATTGGAAGAGTGACGTAACCAATAATTAATCAAATTCGGGTGCTTTAAGGTCAACTAACTGGTCGAGCTGTCACGGAACGTCCCATATACGTAGCTTCGCTCGACTGACGTAGTGCGGAGCCCCGAGGAGCGTGTATCACGAACGCTACTCTCGAACGTTGGACCGTACTTTTCGTTGTTGCGACCAAAAAAGGGCAAAAAAGGTAGAATAAACGTGATAACAGATGGAAAAACGTGACAGAAAATTACGCGAATTTTCGGTCATTGTATTTTGGTGAACGCTTTTTATCGCGAACGGTTTGTTATCGCGCGAAGAGTGCTCGGAATCACTCGGTTGGACAACGTTGGAGGACGACAAAGAGAGACATCACGCAATATTTATTATTACAAAAGAAAATCTAAAGTTTTCTTCCACTCCATCGTTAATTATTTATATATTTTTCGCGAAAAACTATCGTCGTGATATAAATAATATTGTACGTAAATATGTACGGGGCTCCGTTAGCCGTGGTACGTGCGCGAATAGTCCCCCACTCTCCCCCTACTCAATCCCCACTCGCCGGCCGGCCGGCGAGCGCTGGCTAGGAGCCGCGTGACGCAGCGCCACAGTGGTCAGTCGGCAACTTGCACGGACGGAGTGCGGATAGTCCCCCACTCTCCCCCTACTCAATCCCCACTCGCCGGCCGGCCGGCGAGCGCTGGCTAGGAGCCGCGTGACGCAGCGCCACAGTGGTCAGTCGGCGACTTGCACGGACGGAATGCGACGGTCCGCGCAACGTATCGGTAAAAAGTAACTAGAAAAATTTTGCAAGTGCGCAGGATCTAGAAATACGAACGTAACAATGGGTAACCTGTTGACTAGCGTCGATCCGTCATGATAACGAGCGAAATCCCGCGAAGCAGTGTGAAACATTTGGCAAACAGACGAATTTGAATTAATTAATTAGAGTCAGTGCGTCGCAATAATGGTCGAGTCCGTGCTTTTTATTAGTGAGTGCTTTTTATTAGAGTCAGTGCGTTGTAACAATGCCGTGAAGCAGCCGAGGAGCGCGACAAAAATGCCGTGAAGCAGCCAACGAACTTCAGATTCGGTGAGTCAACCATTTTGTTTTTTGTTCGGGAAGACATTTTTTTTTCCGCGAAATCACATTTTTATTTCATTTTTCATGTATTGTAGTTTTTGTTTTTTTGTGCAAAAATCGTACATTAGCTTTCGTTCTTCGTGTTTTTTATCGTCATTACGTGCGATATAATTCAGTGTTGAAATAACTTTAGACAAAGAAAAAACGAGATTTTCCAAAGTCAAATAATAAATGAAAAAATTCTGTAGCATCCTTGACGCTTCGATTACGCTTTTTTCACTGAACACTTTTTATAGGGGTAGTATATATATATATAGAGAGAGAGAGAGAGAGAGACAGAGCCGAGGCGCGATCTACTTCTCGGAAATTAACGACTCGGGATATACCAACGACGTTTTAGAATTTTTATTTTATTATTTGGCTTCGAAATATTTCATTTCTTCTTTCTTCCAATCTCGTTTGACAATAGACACGTATATTTCTTATAACTTTCGAGTTTTCCCATCAGGAATAAATGTTTTTTTTCTTTGGTCTTTTTTCGTTCTTTTGTTTTTCTCCATTCTTGCAATTACCAATTTTTCGACAATTTGAAATTATCTGAAAACTTTTAATAACACATTTGGCTTTGAGACAATAAATCACAAAATGTTTTATTGCATAAAAACAATTATTTAATCAATAAAGATTTTCATGACGAGATTTTTTTGCCATTTACTCTGCTACCAAGATGTAATTTCTATCACACACCAAGAATCAATATTTACGATCTTACTAAATTTCAATTATTGCAAAAAAAATTGTTTAAACAATTTTGATTTTTTATTATGAGATTGAGACGCAAATTTTTTTTTTTCATTTTTCTTTCTTTTTATATCTTTGTAAATAACAAAAGATCTTTTACGTTACAGCCTAAATTATTTGAACAATCAATTTTTTCAAAAAATTTGAAATTTGATAATTTCAAAATGTGAACACTCACAAACACTGAGAAACGATAATTATGATTAAATAAATCTTTTCAAATCTTGGCAGTTTAAACATTTCAAATTATAGCAAGAAAAAAAATTGTTTAAACAATTTTGATTTTTATTACGAGCTTGATAGGCAATTTTGCGTGTCGACGCCTTTTTATTTCTTGAAACATATTTTCCGATGTAAAACGTTCTTTTCGAAGATTCAATTGTTCAATAAATGTTTAATTGTAAAAAAAAAATATTTGGTAAATACTTTGGTTTTTTGACGGCGAGATGTTTGGTAATTCTTTTCTGTCTCTTAATGCCCTCGTAAACAATGAAAAATCTATTACGTCACAGCCTAGATTATTTGAACAATCAATTTTTTCAAATAATTTGAAATTTGATAATTTAAAAATGTGAACACTCACAAACACTGAGAAACGATAATTACGATTAAATAAATCTTTTCAAATCTTGCAGTTAAAAAATTTCAAATTATAGCAAGAAAAAAAATTGTTTAAACAATTTTGATTTTTATTCCGAGCTTGATAGGCAATTTTGCGTGTCGACGCCTTTTTATTTCTTGAAACATATTTTCCGGTGTAAAACGTTCTTTTCGAAGATTCAATTGATCGATAAATGTTTGATTGTAAAAAAAAAATATTCGTTAAATATTTTGGATTTTGACGACGAGATGTTTGGTAATTCTCTTCTGTCTCTTAATGCCCTCGTAAACAATGAAAAATCTTTTACGTCACAGCCTAGATTATTTGAACAATCAATTTTTTCAAATAATTTGAAATTTGATAATTTCAAAATGTGAACACTCACAAACACTGAGAAACGATAATTACGATCAAATAAATCTTTTCAAATCTTGCAGTTTAAAAATTTCAAATTATCGCAAGAAAAAAAATTGTTTAAACAATTTTTATTTTTATTACGAGCTTGATAGGCAATTTTGCGTGTCGACGCCTTTTTATTTCTTGAAACATATTTTCCGGTGTAAAACGTTCTTTTCGAAGATTCAATTGATCGATAAATGTTTGATTGTAAAAAAAAAATATTCGTTAAATATTTTGGATTTTGACGACGAGATGTTTGGTAATTCTCTTCTGTCTCTTAATGCCCTCGTAAACAATGAAAAATCTTTTACGTCACAGCCTAGATTATTTGAACAATCAATTTTTTCAAATAATTTGAAATTTGATAATTTCAAAATGTGAACACTCACAAACACTGAGAAACGATAATTACGATCAAATAAATCTTTTCAAATCTTGCAGTTTAAAAATTTCAAATTATCGCAAGAAAAAAAATTGTTTAAACAATTTTTATTTTTATTACGAGCTTGATAGGCAATTTTGCGTGTCGACGCCTTTTTATTTCTTGAAACATATTTTCCGGTGTAAAACGTTCTTTTCGAAGATTCAATTGATCGATAAATGTTTGATTGTAGAAAAAAAATATTCGTTAATTATTTTGGATTTTGACGACGAGATGTTTGGTAATTCTCTTGTCTCTTAATGCCCTCGTAAACAATGAAAAATCTTTTACGTCACAGCCTAGATTATTTGAACAATCAATTTTTTCAAATAATTTGAAATTTGATAATTTCAAAATGTTCAAAATGAACACTCACAAACACTGAGAAAAGATAATTACGATTAAATAAATCTTTTCAAATCTTGCAGTTTAAAAATTTCAAATTATAGCGAGAAAAAAAAATGTTTAACCAATTTTGATTTTTATTACGAGCTTGATAGGCAATTTTGCGTGTCGACACCTTTTTATTTCTTGAAACATATTTGCCGGTGTAAAACGTTCTTTTCGAAGATTCAATTGGTCAATAAATGTTTAATTGTAAAAAAAAAATATTCGTTAATTATTTTGGATTTTGACGACGAGATGTTTGGTAATTCTCTTCTGTCTCTTAATGCCCTCGTAAACAATGAAAAATCTTTTACGTCACAGCCTAGATTATTTAAACAATCAATTTTTTCAAATAATTTGAAATTTGATAATTTCAAAATGTGAACACTCACAAACACTGAGAAACGATAATTACGATTAAATAAATCTTTTCAAATCTTGCAGTTAAAAAATTTTTAATTATAGCAAGAAAAAAAAATGTTTAAACAATTTTGATTTTTATTACGAGCTTGATAGGCAATTTTGCGTGTCGACGCCTCTTTATTTCTTGAAACATATTTTCCGGTGTAAAACGTTCTTTTCGAAGATTCAATTGTTCAATAAATGTTTAATTGTAAATAAAAAGAATATTTGGTAAATATTTTGGTTTTTTGACGGCGAGATGTTTGGTAATTGTTTTCTGTCTCTCAATGCCCTCGTAAACAATGAAAAATCTTTTACGTTGCGGGTCTAAATTGTTTAAGCAATTAGTATTTTTAAATATTTGCAATTTAAGATACGAAGTCTCGCGAACATTGAGAAACAATAATTACCGTTCGAACACAAATCTTTTGAAGTCTGACAGTTTTTAAATTTCAAATTAAAGCAAAAACAAAATTGTTTAAACAATTTGGATCTTTATTACGAGATTGATAGGCTCTTCTCGATGTCTTTATATTTCGTGAAAATTCAATACATTTTTTATTAGTAAAAACAAAAAAAATACTGAAATATTTTGCATTTTAACGATGACGTTTTGTTTTTTTTGTGAATATTTTCTTTCCTCTTTATTGATTGATAATTAATGAAAATAATTTTTATGTTGCAGGATTCCATCACGGACGAGTCACGAAATCGGGGACAGAGTTTGTACTCGTGAGGGAAAATCTGGATTGTGATGTCACGAGGAAAATTTGGAGTATGATGGAGTTTCCTTCGACGGTATCGTTAATTTTATAAATCCCTCCGAACTCCGGCAGTGCCGTAGGACGAAAGGTTCGATTCGGCATGGAGCTCTCGGTTGTATTGTTTTTTTCACCCCCATGGCCATTGCATAGTGACCGCGATTTTAATCCGAAATATCGAGAGACGCGAAAGTGGTCTCTCGATACGACGAGAAAAGTCGCGAGTGGCCCAATATTTCATTTGTTTATTTCATGTTTAGCCGAATAGGGCGCGCTCTTCTCGCGTTATTTTCTGTTTTTTTTTTTTTTTTTTCACTTAAATATCGTCACAAATATTTGATGATTGAAAAAAAATGTTTTAAGAAGTCTGCCGGAAAGCTCTAAATTTTTGAAGCTCAATATGTTTTAAAGTACAGCTTCATTTTTTCGATGAATTATCGTTTAATCGTTTACCGATGGCTGAAAGATATAAAAAGAAAAATATCTTTAGAATCGATACCGGGAAGAGCTTTCGCGCGTGGCACGGTGATCTCGTCGGAGTGTTTTTGATCTTTGCGATGTATGATAATTTTCGTTTTTCCGTTCGCTCCGACTCGATCACCAACGCCGAGGATACTTTAACGGCTCCTCCAGCTGGCGAGACTAGATTATAGAGAATCGGACCCAGGCACTTTGCAAACTCACGATCGACGAAAATAAGCTCATTTGGCCCAATCATGCCTATTTTTTTTAAAACAATATTTTTCCAAATCTCTGTGTACTTCTCTTCAAAATATCATATTATTAACGAAAACACTCGGTATTTTCTTTCAGATCGACGTTGAAGAGAGTTCTGCTGCGTGCCGCGGAAATGACAGCACCTGACGCGAGAGCTTCCCCAGCGCCACCATGCGGCGTGAAACATGTGAAAAAAATGTTTTTTGATACATTAATAAACAAGGAACAGAACCCAAAAAAATTTTTCGAATATCTCTTTTTTTTCCCAGAAAAAAAAAATTCTTGAAAAATGTGAAAAAAAACAGGGGGTCACAGTGGTGTTCGCCCTTACGTTTTTCAGCTCCCGATTGTTTATTCATCACTCTGCTTTTTGTTACGGGTGTTTCGTCTGTTTTTGTAAGCGATTTGTTTTTTAACACTGGCAACGCAGTTGTGTCGCAGCAATGAAATATATGAGATATACTTCATTACTGTCGCACAAATGCGTTGTCAACGTTAAAGCATAATCGCGTTTAAAAAGTAAATGTCGCGGTCGACCGTCCACATGTTTTATGTGCATTCGACATGAATCTTTTTTTTTTTTTCCATTAAACTCTGTAGGCTGTATCTTTTTTCCTTTTTCAGGTCTCAAGCATCCTTTAACTTTTATTTTTTTTTCATTAGTTTTTCAGCTCCTGATTGTTTATTAATCGCTCTGCTTTCTGTTACAGGTGTTTCATCTTATCATTATTATGTTACAGGTGTTTAATCGGTTTTTTTTTTAACGTAATTTGTTTTTCAACATTGGCAACGCAGTTGGCTCGCGACAATGAAAATATGAAATATATTTCATTACTGTGGCACAACTGCGTTGTCAATGTTGAAGAAAAATCGTGTTTAAAAAGTAGAACCGCGGTCGAGCGTCCTCATGTTTATGTGGATTCGACATAAATCTTTTTTTTTTTTTGCATTAAACTGTGTAGACTGTATCTTTTCTCTGTGTATGGATCCTTTGAATACTAAATTTTGTATTTTGCTTCTCTTTCAGGTCTTAAAGATCCTTTAACTCGTATTTTTTTCATTAGTTTTTTAGCTCTTGATTGTTTATCAATCACTCTGCTTTCTGTTAGAAGTTTTTTAATTGTTCTTATATTCTCTCTTATGTCACAGATCTTTAATCTGTTCTTTATTTTGTTACAGGTCTTTAATCTGTTCTTTATTTTGGTACAGGCCTTTAATCTGTTCTTTATTCTATTACAGGTCTTTAATCTGTTCTTTATTTTGTTATTTATTTTGTTACAGGTCTTTAATCTGTTCTTTATTCTGTTACAGGTCTTTAATCTGTGCTTTATTCTGTTACAGGTCGTTAATCTGTTCCCCTATTATGTTATAGGTCTGTAACAGGTATCTGTTCTTTATTACGTTACAGAAGTTCAATCTGTTTTTTTATTTCCTCGCAAGTGTTTTATCTATTTTTCATTACGTCACAGGTGTTTAATCTGTTTTTTTATTGTGTTACAGGTCTTTAATCTGTTTTTATTGTGTTACAGGTCTTTAATCTGTTTTTTATTGTGTTACAGGTCTTTAATCTGTGATTTATAATGTTACAGGTCTGTTAATCTGATTTTTATTACGTTACAGGTCTATAATCTGTTCTTTATTACGTTACAGAAGTTTAATATGTTTTTTTTTAATTTTCTTGCAGGTGTTTAATCTGTTTTTTATTGTGCTATGGGTATTTAATCTCTCTTTTATTATTTTAAAGGTATTCAATTTGTCTTTTATTATGTTACAGGTCTATAATCTGTTCTTTATTACCTTACAGGAGTTTAATCTGTTTTTTTAATTATCTTACAGATGTTTAATCTATTTTTCATTATGTCACAGGTGTTTAATCTGTCCTTTATTATGATACAGGTCTTTAATCTGTTTTTATTGTGGTACAGTACTTTAATCTGGTTTTTATTGTGTTACAGGTCTTTAATCTGTGATTTATAATGTTACAGGTCTTTGATCTGATTTTTATTACGTTACAGGTCTATAATCTGTTCTTTATTATGTTACAGAAGTTTAATATGTTTTTTTATTTTCTTGCAGGTGTTTAATCTATTTTCCCTTATGTCACAGGTGTTTAATCTGTTTTTTATTGTGTTACAGGTATTTAATCTCTCTTTTATTATTTTAAAGGTATTTAATTTGTCTTTTATTATGTTACAGGTCTATAATCTGTTCTTTATTACCTTACAGGAGTTTAATCTGTTTTTTTTATTATCTTACAGATGTTTAATCTATTTTTCTTTATGTCACAGGTGTTTAATCTGTCCTTTATTATGTTACAGGTCTTTAATCTATTCTTTATTATGTTACAGGTCTTTAATCTGTCTTTTATTGTGTTACAGGTCTTTAATCTGTGCTTCATAATGTTACAGGTCTTTAATCTGTTCTTTATTACGTTACAGGTCTTTAATATGTTCTTTATTATGTTGCAGGTCTTTAATCCGTATTTTATAATGCTGCATTTAATCTATCTTTTATTATGTTACAGGTGTTTAGTCTGTTTTTTATTATGTTACGGGTGTTTTATCTGCTTTTCATTATGTTACGGGTGTTTAATCTGTTTTTTATTGCGGTACAGGTGTTTAATCTATGTTTTATTATGTTTCATGCTTTTTTTTTTATTAACATTACACCGTGTGTTTTTTTGCTTTTTTCTCAATATGAAAACAAGTAGAGCATCTTTTTCGCTTTATATTCTTCGCATTAATGCCTAAAAACGCAATATTTACAATAACTGCTTTGCAGTTGCTTTAAACATTTTTTTTTTTTTTCAATTGCCACTAAACTACTTTCACACTGTGTGGTAGAGTACGAATTTGTATACATCCTCTATACTCTGGGTCTCGATGAGCAGTGACCTCCGCGCGGTGAGATCCGGAAAACTTATTTTATTAGAATAATAATGCAACGAACAGTGTGTGCACTATTTTATTCAAATATTATGAGTTTACAAACAGCTGCTCAATTAGGCTTTTTTTCAAGAATTTCACTGATGAGACAAAGTTAAGCTGGGGGAGGTGGGTTAACAAAGTCAGTCACTTTTATTCACGCCATCTTAACGCCAACATACTTCGCGTATTAACGTAAAACATAATTGGTTTCACGTATATAACACGATCAAGGGCGAGAGACCCCACGATCCTTTTCAAAATTGACGAGGGAGGAAAAAAAATCGAACTTCAAATCCGAAACGATCGAGTATTTATTATTTTTTTCAGAATTGTCTCTGAATTTTGAAATATTCGATTTTGTAGAATTTGTGGGTCGTTGAACGGATTTTCATCAGTGCAACGGCCCACAAATTCTCCATATTATCGATCGAACGTTACAACAAATGTATTTGCAGATGGAACGTTCATAGTGACGTTCTAATTTAATAGTGCGGCTCGTTTGGCGCCTTTATAGAAGATACTACCGTTATGAAGCGCGCGGCAGCGTCCTTATATATATATAAATACACTCGTTATCTGACAGACGACTGGCGGTAGGCGGACGAACCATCTCAAGCATGGGCTCAGTCACTCGGCAGGGCTCTAATATGCTCCACATGATAAAGTCGCGACAGCGAAAATCGCGTCGGGACCTTACCTCTGGGAATCTGGCTGGTCGAATTTTTATTTTTTGAAATTTTGTCGATTTTAAACGTTTGTTGGTCGTTTGTAGGTGTTTGTTAATTTAATATTGGTTTATTGGTTCGTCGTTTCTCAAAAAAGCTTAAAAAAAACCTATCGGGTACATGTCACTGGTTTTACGAGACCCACGGCTTGCTGCGGTCATATGACTGGGTCTTGTTCGGTCAACTTGTGACCGCACGACAATTATTTTTAAAGCGTTTTTGTTCAATAGGCGGCTTAATCGATTTGGAATTGTTTGTAGGGCGATAATAATCGAATTAAAACATTTGTTGGGCCTCGGTTTGATTGGAATATATAAATGTCGTGTAATACGGAAGCGTGAAGTGAACCGGACAATTTTGGCTTTTTAAATTTTGTCTTTATCTAATCGTTTAGTGATCACGATTATTCTATTCCGATAGTTTTGATGGTTCGTAGTTTATGTATAATAATGGAAAAAGCATGTGCGTCTAGTCAGTGGGGGTAAGGTATTTGATAGTGTGAAGTTAGCAGGACAAATATAATATTTTGTATATCGCAATTATTTTTCAATCATATTATTCTAATGATTAACTACTGAACGTCGCAAATAGACAACCAATCACCACCAAACGATTTTTCTGTTATTACAACTAATTGAAACAAAATTGGATACAAAATAGTATATTTGTCCTGCTAACTTCACACTTTCAAATACCTCATCCCCACTGATTAGACGCAAATGTTTCTTCCATTTTTTTTTTCACATAAACTACGGACCATCAAGACTTTCTGAATAGAATAATCGTGATCACCAAACGATTAGATAAAGGCAACATTTAAAAAGCCAAAATTGTCCGGTTCACTTCACGCTTTCGTATTACACGACCCTCCGCGAGACAGCGTGTGGTCATTTATATATTCCAATCAAACCGAGGCCCAACAAACATTCTAATTATATTATTATTGACCTACAAACAATTCCGAATCGATTAAGCTCCCCATTGAACAAAAACGCTTTAAAAATAATTATCGTGCGGTCAAGTCACTGCGGTCATATGACCGGGCCTGGTAAAATCAGTGATATGTTCCCGATAGGTTTTTTTTAGCTTTTTTCGAGAACCGACGAACCAACAAACGTTCTACTTAGTTCATTTGGAACCTACAAACGATTACGCATCGATTAGGTCCCTATAAAACTTCAGTGCGATCTGAATAAAAATTTTCCTGCCAAGTTCACACCATACTTTATGTGTGCTTTCCTGTAAAAACTATCGACCAACAAACGTTTTTATTAAACTAACAAACACCTACAAACGACTAACAAACGTTTAAACTAAACAAAATTTCAAAAAGTCAAAATCGGTTCGTCAAGTTCACACATGTCCTAGAGTAACGGGGTCCGATCTTCGTACTCTGAAGCGGCATAAAAAATTCAGCAAAAAAGGTGTCACTGCGGTCGCAAACTGATCCGAGTGAAGTGAGCAAGAAACAAACTGTACGTGGAACCTTGCTGAAGCTAGGCACCTACGGTCAATATACTCATGACCCTTCGGTGTAATTGAGTGTAATCACGCGTCATCGTTATTATAACAATTTCATGAATCTTTTAATTACTGCCAATCTGTAAAAGTAAGGGCATAGAATAGCATTATATCGATTTTATAATATACTAACAAAAACAAATGAAATAGTTTCGTAAAGGTTACAAAAAAAAACCAATTTATATTTAACGAAATGTAAAGTACAATAGGTCAGGAGATTGTGCATTGATTATTCCAGGATCACTGAATAACTATAAAGACATCCCAGTTAAAAAATACAGACGATGAGCGTGTAATAAATAATGAGGTAAACATCGTGTTTAGGGGACCCCCCTCCGATTGCTTTCGTAATAGGCTCGTCCGACGCGCTTTCGCACGCGAAACAACTTTTTCCTCTGACAAAATTGGGGGACGTTATTTATTAAAAAGTTATTAACAAATAAAGTTAATAATTCATATAGCTATTTTCCTTATACCAGCCAGTCGCAATCATCTTGTCCTTCACATGTGTTGTTAAGAATACCCCCTGAGTACATACAAAAAGTTTTATCCGTCGCTCACTGTTTGTTAAAAAGTTATTAACAAAAGAAGTTTCATTAATCAAAAATGAAATACTTATACCAGTGTATGGTGAACAGTACACGTATGAGCGGGTTCGCTGCGCCCCCCGTGCACCCCTACACACCAGCCCAAAAACAAACAAAAAACAAACCAAAAACAACCCAAAAACGAACCACAAACAAACCAAAACCCACCAAAGACAACCCAAAAACAAACCAAAAATAACAAACAACAAATTAAACAACCCCCCACCCCATACGCAACCCATCTCCATCTCACCTTCCCACCCTCGTTTACTCATTATATTTGTATTCGTATGATGAGCAGCATACGTATAAGCAAGGGCTATATGTGCTATTTACTATACTTACGGGCTGTTTATATTGTTTTTGGGTTGTTCTTGGTTTGTTTGGTTTGTTTTTGGGTTGTTTTCGATTGTTCTTGGTTTGTACGGTTTGTTTTTGGGTTGTTTTTGGGCTGGCGTGTGGGGGGTGCACGGGGGTCGCAGCGGACCCGCTCATACGTGTACTGTTCACCATACACTAGTATAAGAATTTCATGTTTGATTTGTGAAACTTCTTTTGTTAATAACTTTTAAACAAACAATGAGCGACAGATAAAACTTTTTGTATGTTACTCAGGGGGTATTCTTAACAACACATGTGAAGGACAAGATGGTTGGGCCTGACTGGTATAAGGAAAATAGCTATGTAAATTTCTAACTTTATTTGTTAATAACTTTTTAATAAATAACGTCCCCCAATTTTGTCAGAGGAAAAAGTTGTTTCGCGTGCGAAAGCGCGTCGGATGAGCCTATTACGAAAGGAATCGGAGGGGGGTCCTCTAAACCCGATGTTTACCTCATTTTTTATTACACGCTCATCGTCTGTATTTTTTAACTGGGATGTCTTTATAATTATTGATTGATCCTGGAATAATCAATGCGCAATCTCCTCACCTGTTGTACTTTAAAGTTCGTTAAATATAAATCACATTGGTTTTTCTTGTAACCATTACGAAACTATGTCATTCCTTTTTGTTAGTATATTATAAAATCGATATAATGCTATTCTATGTCCTTACTTTTACAGATTGGCAGTAATTAAAAGTTTCATGAAATTGTTACAATAACGATGACGCGTGATTACACTCAACTACACCGAAGGGTCATGTGTATATAACCGTAGGTGCCTAGCTTCAGCAAGGTTCCACGTACAGTTTATTTCTTGCTCACTTCACATCGCCATACTTGGCGACCGCAGCGACACCTTTTCTGCTGAGTTTTTGAGGTTGCTTTTTTCGGCCGTTCCCCATTAGAGATCGGACTCTTTTACTGTAGGCTCCATGAACGCATGTTTGGGAAAGAATCCAGCGACGCTCGAAGGCAGCACCTCCCGGGCACCGGGCTCTCTCTCATTCTCTCGTGCCTCGCTTCTTCCCGCGCGCTTAACCAGCACACGCGTCTCACTATTGGTTTCAACCAGTTTCAACAACAGCGTCTCAATTCACACGACTCACACGTACTTTCGTAAACTGTGTATTTGAACTACCAGGGAAAAGGCCACGGAGCTTTACTCGATAATCTCTTGTGGTGCAACGGGATCATCGCGTTATTAATTTAATGGATTTAAAAAAGTCAATACAGCTATTAATAAAAGTTCGCGGAAGTTAAGCTTAATGTGAAACGGTGTGGACGAGCATCTCACGGACAAGGGTTCTCGGAGTCGAGCGCGTGTGCGAGTTTCAGGTACGAGCAAGTTTCGTGTGGTGCCGGCAGCATCGCTGTCTCTCTCTATCAAGGCCTTCGCGGGTCGCATACGCGAGAAGTAAACAAACTATGAGCCGGCTACGTCGCGGTTTTTTCTCAACAGTGCTCAGAACTATCGTTCAAGTCTCGCTCAGGAAATAATATTTCCGAAATAATATTTATTCCAGTGATCGACAGTAGCGCTCATCTCAACGTAGCGAGCTCACGCGTCAGTGGAACTCAACGACTTTGAATCAGTGCCGTGTCGCGTTTGAATTTTCGCGCGCGTTCTGTGACTCCACGAGCCGCTGAGTTTCGTACTCAGTCGCTGAGTACGAAACTCAGCGGCTCGTGAGGTCATAGAACGCGCGCGAAAATTCAAACGCGAGACGGCACTCATTCGAAATCGTTGAGTTCCACTGACGCGTGAGCTCGCTACGTTGAGATGAGGGTCGCCCTCATCTCAACATTTTTCGGACTTTGCAATTGCAATTGTTTTTTGCATTTTCTCTCGATTTTCGACTTCGCGAGTGCTCGACTCGTGACTTTCCGAACGGTGTGTTCTCATTTTTGTGTTTATTCTCGAGTTTCGTAATTGCGACTTTTTCATTTTTCCTAGGTTTTGATTTCGCGAGTGCTCGAATCGTGACTTTTCCGAACGGTGCGTTCGCATTTTCGTGTTTATTCTCGAGCTTCGCAATTGCGACTTTTTCATTTTTTCTCGGTTTTCGATTTCGCGAGTGCTCGAGACGTGACTTTTCGAACGGTGTGTTCGCATTTTTGTGTCTTTTCTCGGACCTTGCAATTGCAATTTTTTTTATTATTTCGGGTTTCGATTTCGCGAGTGCTCGAATCGTGACTTTCGAACGGGGTGTTTGCAAGTTTTGCGTTTTCTGGAACTTTGCGTTTGCTGTATCACTCTTGATAATAAGTGTCCGAAAAAAGTGCAGATCATTGATCAAAAATACAAATGAGTAATAATGAATAAATATTCGAATAAATATTTGAGTATTTAGCTTTTTTAAGATTTGAGGTTAATTTCTGTCGCTGCTGAATCGATATTTTTAATTTTTATTAAATATAATAATAATAAATTACTTACACGGATAATTTCTTTGATATTAATAATTTCTTAAATATTTATAATTCTTATTTAATTCTGATGATTTACTGAGTTGCAGAGATGGGTAAATCCAGAGCAGAATATATGCGAGATTACCGGCGGAGAAAACGTGAGATAAAATTAAAAACTGGCAAGGTACAGCCAAAAAAAAATGCGCATAATTCGACTCAGCGTAGCAGGAATTTTCGGGCACGTGCAGCGACAACAATTCTCTCACAGACATCAACGGCCGACCCAACTACTGCTTTACCAAATCTGGTTGTTAGGCTTGCAACTTTACGATTGCCATCGTTGCCATTTTCTCCTGCTCCGTCTACTTCAACAGCGACTGCATATAATGCAGGCCCTGCAGAAATTCACCCGCACCCTGCCGATGTCGAACAAGAAAGAGTGGTTCCAGAAGATGTTGAACGAGGGGAACATGTTGTAAATAATTCGACTGTTCGTCAG
This sequence comes from Oxytorus armatus, assembly GCA_958009045.1. Lineage (NCBI taxonomy): Eukaryota > Metazoa > Arthropoda > Insecta > Hymenoptera > Ichneumonidae > Oxytorus > Oxytorus armatus. Next base: position 19,650,301 of record OY253753.1, read on the forward strand.
TATCACGATTATCAAAAATTCAGTACCGCTCATGATGCGTTTAAAACCAAATTTTTGACACTAATTTTGGTGAAATATGTAATGTTTGTGATCGTCTATGGTATGAAGATAATATGAAAAGCCTACCTCCACGTGCTAGAGAACTTATCTCGGCTGAATTTCCAGATCTCAATTTTGAATCTGATTGCGTTTGCCGTCCGTGTCATTTGGCACTCAGGAATAATAAAATTCCGACACTATCAAAGTCTAATGGCTTTAAATATCCATCGAGGCCACCTAATTTGCCAGAACTTGACTTGATTTCTGAGCGTCTCATCTCGCCACGATTACCATTCATGACAATCAGGTGACTTCGACACGAAAATGGCCAGTACGTAATTTTGGGTCAGATAATCGACGTGCCAATATCTGTAAATAATATGGTCAAAACTCTTCCGCGTAATCTTGATGATGACTATGCAATCAATGTCCATATCAAACGTAAAAAAATACACAAATTCAGTTATCTAATGGGGTACGTGAAAAAACGGCTTCTAAAAACTTGGCTCGAATATTTTATTAACCAAGAACTTTATAAATTTTATGGAATTTCAATCGATGATTCGCTGTTTACTGCTGAAGACCCTCCCATAGTTCAGATAGATCGCGATGAATTCAGTGAAGTAATTGAAATTGCCGAAAGCTTGATAGCACAACAAACTTTGCTTTGGGATGAGAATAAATATCTCTGCCTTGCTCCTGGTGAGATGGACCCTTTAGTCCAGGCTCCATGGTCGCACTGAGCAGTGGCAAGACATCGGAGCACTTACTGTAGACTCAAGTCGTGCGTCCTCAAATAAATATATCATATTTTAGTTATCACAAACCGATTATATCGAGCATAGGAGAGTTTAAGCCGTTATAAAGATTTTTCGTATTTGTTTTACAATTATTTTATAAATAAAATATGTAATAATATTAATAACCCAATATTCACACAGTATTCCCAAAAAGACTGGCTCGCGTCCTATTTTTTTGTAATCTTTCAGATAATTTCTTTCATTTTTTCATAACAATGCTCGAAAAAAATTAGTTTTTTAATTTTTCTCTTCTCTTTAAAACACAGTAAAGCAAAGGATTTTTTTTCTGTAACGGATATACGATAAATACTCAACAATTCTGAATCTTTTGCAGGTCCCAAGTTTGTCGTTACTGGTTTCGATGAGGAGCAAACATCGTTGGTAATTCAAAGGATCATTGCACTGGGCGGCAGTATTGTGCCACTTTTCTTTCTCGGAATTTTACATTACGGTGTGGTACCTCTGGTTGGTCCCGCCCTAAAGGTCACCGCCGACGAGATTGTGACCGATCTGTTTATCGTAAGATAAATATTAAAAGAAAAAAAAAAACCACATAGAAATAGTCTCGAAAATCTTTGTGCGTTATCTTATAAGGAAGCGATATAATGAATTATTACAGGAAGATTGTACAGATCAGGGAAAAGTCATAGCCCCAATGTACTATCATCGTCCTCTTTTCATATCGCCGAACGCGAAACCGTTGCTCGGCCTGGTAATCACTGTGAGCGGTTACATCGGTGTCGAAAGAATCTATCTGACCGAAGTCGTCACTGCTTTAGGAGCCATGTAAGCACATTAAAATACGATACGTCCAGTCAATTTTACTCAATTTCACAATTTTTAGACCGTAACCTTTCTCAAAATATATTTGAATTTAATTGAATTTCTCTGAATCAAAGTCATTTCGCGCCCGTTTTTTTCTTCAATTATTTCTCGGTTCTCAGGTGTCAAGATACATTTACGGAGAAAACGAATATCGAAGGAAAGAATTTCGGCAGTACACATTTGCTTTGTCCCGCACCCAAAGGCGGCAAGTACGCGGCTGCTGTAAAATGGAAATTACCGGCGGTTACCGCTAACTGGCTTAGAGCTTGCGCCAGGGAGCGACGACTGGTCGACGAAACGGCTTATCTCGTTGGCGAGACAGTTGGTAAGCAATCTCAGATATGGATCGATAAGTATCATCAAATTGTTACTGTTTTTTTCCGAGTAAGACTCGTACGAGCGATAATTGTTGTTATTGATCATAGCAAAAATTGAGAGTCGGCAATAATTGTTTTTTTTTTTTCATTGAAGCTGAAACTTCCGCGGATACGTCAAGTATGAGTTCACCTTCGCTGCCAATCGACAAATATGAGCCCATCGACGATACTTCAAAGTTCGATAATGTTTTAACGTAGCCACGAAGATTTCGCATATCATATTGTTCTTGGTTTCGATTTACTCAGAATAAAACAATCTAGAAAAGTGCCTATTGCGGCGAAAGTGTAAATTGTACTGGTGAGTTGGTACGGCTTACTGAAGTTGAATTTTACCCATAATTCTCGTTTTTTTGCTGTTATCTCCGAAACAATTAACTTTACGAAAAAAATGTAAATGAAAAATTTGTTGGAAATTACTCGTTCCAAACAGTGCTGCCAGATGTCTGGCCGCGCAAAGATCGCACTCGCCTGAGCAAAATTAACGTACAATAACTGTACACGCGATAAAAAAAATTATTCTACGTATAAGCTCACTTTATTGAGAAATACCGTACGAGATTATCGTACTTAATCAAAAAATGTATAAAAATAATAATAACAATTTCTCCTATCGTCCGTTTTCGCCGGCCCTAATCGAGGTTTAAGTTCGCTTCAGCCGAAGCGGGTCGGTCACGAAGGAGTACGCAGATCCGTATACAAGATCGTGATTGCGCTTTTGCGTCGCACTTTTCGCAAAGCACAACGTGGCTGGCCGACACCGAGGAAGGAGGAAGAACGCTTCGTCGGAGAACGGGAATGTCTTTGCTTCGTTCTTTTGACCATAAATCCTAACGCGTTATCAAGTTTGGCTCGATTGAACCCGATTGAGGCTAGATATCGCTAAACTTTTCCATTATTATACAAATCATTGAATATACAATACAGATTTATGCCAATGCCTCGTGTGGCGAACGAGCGGCGAGTGACGAGCGATAAAAACGAGCGTATTTCGAAACGACGAAATTCCATGGCAAAACTACGTTATTAATTTTATAATAACCGTCCCTATACTGAAATAGCTATTCGGATCTCGGAAGGTTTTGAATAGCTTCGGACCTGAAATACCTATGAGCGGTTACGGCAGGGACACTCGGTAACATCTTTCGGTGGAATCGTTGTATGTATTAACGGTCAAGAAAGGTATCTGCACAACCGACCGCCGGATGCTTACTTCCACCCCGTCGGTATTTCATCTGTTTTACCATTTCACTAATTAGATGTGTTGTTCGTTTGAAATCGCTTTTTGATAGAATCGTTAGTGACCGCGGGTGTACAAGGTCTTCTTGATATTCGTCCGTTCGGTGTCGTTGACAAGTGTATTCGCAGCATTGTTTAGAAAAAATTGTTACGTCGACGAGAGACTATCGTTCTTGAAGTTATTGGCCGTTCCACGCGTTTGTTTCCGAGAAGTTTCAAATCGCGAAGGCGATCACCTCGTCATTTCGTACATTTTGCGCATTGGTTTTCAGTGCAACGCGAGCCCTAGGTACTTATTTTCCACTGTAGCGATACATCGCTATATTTTCCTTTCGGGTAGCTATGCGTCGTCCCTGTATGTCACCCGGTTAAAAATATGTAAAAAAAAATATTCAACCGGATTTAATCCGCGTCGAAGAGAACGGACGTAAATGTTCAAAATGAGATGGTTAAACGGTTGCCAATTTTCGATTTGGGCTTTATGGGACGGAAACTCTCGAGTAAACCGAGTTCAGTTGCAAACGCAGTTGTGAAACCGGACCTTAGTCAAAAGTGTCATTTGGTATTCCGACGAGAAATCTCTTAAACTTTCTCCAAATTGCATTAATTACAGTTTCAGTTACCGACCGTTGTGTATACGCGTCGCCGCCGTAGCCGCGTGCGTAAAGGTGCCATTACGTCCCCTATCCTACCTTATCGGCGTAATCCCAAATTGCTCGTACAGGTCGGTTCGATAAATGTAATCACCACACGATGAAACGACGCGCCTGCGACGAGCACAATGAGCAAAGTTTGTTCGGAAAAATAGAATGAATACCAAAAGTATATACCGTATGTAATCTATGAAGAAAATTTTCGTCGATGAGATGCTCGAAAATCAATTCTTCATACGGGCTTACGCTCCCCTTCGAGAGATCTTTGAAAAGAGCGCCTTTCCTTTTTTATCCGCATGTACGCCGCCCCCCGCCGCCCCCGAAAACTCGGTCTAACATATGATTTGAGATAAATAATAATTGATGACAACGAAATAATGGTCTTTCAACGGATATGATACGAAAAGTACATTTCGAAATATGGAAGAAACGTCGAATAACAGTGTGTATTATCGACGAGGTACTTTCGGTGGATACCGTAAATTACGAAAAAGAGTGTGTGTGTCAAGTCGGCGGAGGAATGTGGCACTTCAAAATGGCCGCCAGTTACTTTAGTAATTTACGGCTGTATCTTTCTTTGTTGTCGATGATTTAATTGTTAACCGTTGCCCTCGATAGTTCATCGTTTATTTGAGGATAAATAAAGTGTCGTGAGTTTGACGATAATCTCGGTATCGTAATGGGTGCGGTGTAAATACGCGAGAACGGAATATGCTCGGGTACGACACACTGGCATCCCCATTTTCTTCGTCGTCGTCGTCGTCGTCGTCCTTGTCGTCGTCGTCGTCGTCCTTGTCGTCGTCGTCGTCGTCGTCGTCGTTGTCGTCGTCTTCCTCGTTATCCTCGTCTTCGTCCTCGTCCTCGTTCTCGTCCTCATCCTCATCCTCATACTCATTCTCGTTCTCTTCCTCTTCCTCCTCCTCAACATCGTTGTCGTCGTCGTCATAGTCGTTTTAAATCAAGCATTATTTATATTCGATAAATTATACAAATTATTCATTGGATTATCGGCATCAGTGATCGCGTACGATGTTTCGATTTTCGTGCGAGTCTCAAACTTTCGTTAACCAATGTAGCTCGAGCATAGGTTAGATCACTGCCCAGTTCCGAGGATAAATTTATCTTCACTTGTTGCCTCGAATTGTGGGAATTGTCGAACTTTTCGTACGTATAAACATACTTTCGTTCGATCCTGTCGATCTTTTTGTAATGACACTCCGCGCGCTTCGCGGTCGTTAATAAATAAATCATATTATTAGAAAAAAAATCTTGTCAATAAGTCGTGCTCCGACGGTAAAACTCTCTCGCAAAATTGTACCGCAATGTATTTAATGCAATTCAATTCTTCCAATAAGCTCACAACACCGGAAATACCGTATAGTTCAATGGAGCGGAAAAAACATCACAATTGTAAAATTCCACGATTACTTTATATCAATTTGACTTTTATTCGCAGGTACAAACAAATTTTTCATAATGTTCGTGTCGATCTTTCGC